>CAUYTI010110385.1:0-14545 GCA_963575145.1 Galago senegalensis | reverse complement strand
GCCGTGGCATTACAGCTCACAGCAACCTCCAATTCCTGGGCTCAAGCGAGTCTCTTGCCTCTGCCTCCCAAGTAGCTGGGACCACAGGCGCACGCCACAACGCCCGGCTATTTTTTGGTTGCAGCCGTCATTGTTGTTTGGCGGGTCTGGGCTGGGGATTCGAACCCGCCATCTTAGGTGTATGTGGCTGGTGCCTTAGCCAGTTGAGCTATAGGCACTGAGCCAAAAGTGAGAAACTTTTAAAAATTAATGTGTGCATCTTCTAAATAGGCTAATCACCCCACATCATTTGATCATGAATACCATTTGGGAAGGAGGGAAAGGGCAAACCTCCAAGGACAATTCATACTTTCGGTATAAAACACATTAATGTATCCCTTGGGCCAAGATAATGTTTATGGCTCTTTGATTTGTACATAACGTTTTATTAAGAAAAGGGAGAAAAGGCTCAGCGCCTGTGGCTCAAGCAGCTAAGGCACCAGCCACATACACCTAAGGTGGTGGGTTCGAATCCAGCCCGGACCCGCCAAACAACAATAATGGCTGCAACAGAAAAATAGCCGGGCATTGTGGTGGGCGCCTATGGTCCCAGCTACTTGGGAGGCTGAGGCAGGAGACTTGCTTGAGCCCAGGAGTTGGAGATTGCTGTGAGCAGTGAAGCCATGGCACTCTACCCAGAGGGATAGCTTGAGGCTCTGTCTCAAAAAAAAAAAAAAAAAAAAAGGGAGAAAGGATGAAGAAAAAAGAAATGGAACAGTTTGTACTTGCATAGATGTGACTGGAGTCCAGCAGACGTAAAACACTGGGTCACACAGAACATGACAGTGCCTACTTGCTCTGAACGGTACAATCTTGCACCTTCAAACAGCTAAGCCAGGCTAAGTTAAGGCAGCTTCCAGGCATGTCCTGCTTGATCCAAAGAAGAACCTGACTCATCACTCAATCCCCTTTTCCAAATCAGACAGGTTACACCAGCTATGACAAAATCATCCAGATTCCATGTAGATTACTAAAGAGGCAGCATTAAAGGGAGGAATTTCCCTTTTTGTGTGAGTCTCCTGAATAAATGGTAAATATTATCATCAGTTGACTGCTTAGTTTAACTTTATCCTACATGAGAAAAACCTTAAGCCATCTTTTATTAATACAGTGGTTGATGACAGACAATATGGCATAATCATTATTAGAGTTATACTTATCTCATTTTATATCACATATATAATTATGATATTAATATATGTATATACACATTTATATCAATCCCAATAACAATTCACAGAGTTACTGGTAAGATGATGCATAACTTCCTCAGCTGATTCTCTTAACGCTTATCTCTGATGACATCTAAACATCCTCCTAGTGTTCACACAGAAAACACAGTTTGGCTATTACTGCTGCTCCCAGAAACAGTCTCGCCTCTTTAAAAGCCAAGCCCTCTTCACATTATTATCTCTATTTTTGCAAAAGATCTCATTAGAGATTGATTTATTGGCAACAGGTACACGCATGTTTTGGCCCATTGTTGCACTCGGTTCATTAGCTTACAGCTTATAGATGGTAACAGTATAATTCCATCTTCCTTTGTGGGTGGTACAAGTAGGAGCTTGATGTAACTTTGGTGTCATTGTTCCCTTGTTTGCCCAATGTCAGATGCTGAACAAAACCTTGTGTCCTAGCAATGAATAAACTGGACTGACAAAACTTTTCCTCTTAACTGACTCCATTTTAGAGAACACAGGCACAGTCATTAGCATCATGATGGAATGAATTTTGGATTCTGACACCTGCCTCATGATCATATTATGAACAAAAGGCTGGACATGTGCAGCCTGAGCAGAGTGTGGTGGGTAGGGACACACTGGATTTCCTAGGCCATTTGGTATTATTTAAAGAGAAAACATTGGGGAAAAATAAGAGAAGTTAAAGGATACTGGCAATGTTTACATTTCTTACAACAGGGGTGAAAATAGATGAGGACAGTTGGGGTTTTATGAAGTGCCTTTGTCCATAATCTTAGGTGCAGAAGGCTTGCGCCTTAGATTATGGACAAAGGCACTTCATAATCATAAACACTATGATCAGGTACCTAATCTTGGCCAATGGTACTTTTGGCAACCCACAGAAGAAACTTATTTTTAGTAAATTCAGAAGGAAAAAAAGGAATGTAGATGAATACAATAAGTATGAATATAACAATAGTGACTGTGTAATAAAAAAATCTATCCTGGATTCTATTCATTTTAAATAATACAACTGTAAAATATAAATCTATCTTTTCTTTTTCGTGGAGAAAGCAACCTACAAAGGCAAAAGTGCCTGAGGCCCAGGAAGGTCACTTGCAGTCCTGATGTCAGAACGCTGGCATCCATCTGAGCCCTTGACCTGTTCCTTTCATTAGATATAGACAAGTCACACCACCTATTCTCCATTCACAATTGTCTTCCATGTGAACCCAGATCAGTAGGCGTCACAGGTTTTCAAAAGCAGAAAACACAGTCTCATGTTCTCAAGCCCTTTATAATCTAAGTGAAGAGACAAAAATCAGCTGTTAACAACAGGTGCTTTGCAGTTATTCATTCATCTGGACATTTCTTTTACAAGTTAATTACTCATAACTCCCTTGTGAACAATCTGCACATCTGGGAAAATAAAACTGCCCACTGAAAGCATATCGCTAGAGTGTAGGTGAACAGAATAGTTAATTCATTTCCATACCCTTAAAAGGCCTAACAAAAATCCCTGAAGCACTGAGAAGTTGGACCTTGAGTCTGAAGAATGAGTTGGCATCAGGTTGAAGGCTTCAGCCAGGGCAGAGGTGTCTCCAAGTTAGCACCTGGCTCTTGACACTCCCAGGTTACCCACTCACCCCACTTCACCCCAAGCTCTCCCCTGATCTGGCGTCACTTGACCTTGTCTGCAAAATGCTCTACTTCTCAGTTGTTAAGTGCCTAAGATTTCCTTTTCAACTTCTTTGTACTGAAAAGAACGCACTTTTGCCACAATAAAATAAAATAAGATAAAATAAAAATTCAAAACTAAACAAAAGCTCTGTTTGGTCAAACACTTCCTAAGCCAGGTTCTTCATGATCGCATACCCCTTTAGACTTGTGGTGTAACAAAAGATCTCACTAGGCCCTGAGTCCTCTTGGAAGTGAGTTTTTGAGGCAAAAGTCCACTAATCTCAGTGTCTCCTTTATTCAGGGAGAGGTTGGATGACTTGATCTCTAAAATTCTCTCCAGCTGGTTGGTTCTGGGACAGGGCTAGTGTAGCCCACCCCAGAGAGATGCTGAGTATTACTGCACAGAGCACAGGTCAACACAACTCCGAGAGATGAGAAAATTACTAAAACTTCTCTTTATACTTACTCCCATCTCTCCTTTAAATTTTCCTATCTGTGTGCGTGTGCTAGTGTGGGTGCATGCGTGTGTGTATACTTTGGGCAAGTTATGTAACCTCTGTGTGCCTGTTTCCCCCCCTGGAAAAGTGAGGGGCCATAGCATTGCAGGTCTGGCAGATTGCTGCAAGGATTAAATGAGATGCTGGGAGGCATTCAGCATGGAGCACCTGGTACCAGTAAGTTCAGCAGAGTCTACTGTTATTACCCAGAAACATGGCCACTGCCATCAGACAGTTAATATTTTCAGTAGCTAGCTAGATGAAGCAGATGGTAAAGTATCACCCTGCCTAGATCAAGAACATAGATTAGAGTGTAAAGCTCCTTCAGACTCTTACGGTCTGCCATAACAGGAGTGTCAGACGCATGGGGCAAGTTCACGGTGACTGTAGCCGCACATGACAGGAAGGGCTACAGGCGACCCCTGGGAGAAAACATCTACCAGGGATTTCAACACTATCTTCAACAAAGCAGGTGACCTTGCCATTAACTTGCTGTGCGACCTTCACAATTCGCTTCAAGTGCAGGGTCTCAATATTCCAATCTGCATAACAACAAGGGGTTAGATGCAATTACAGCTAACATTCTATAATTACTAAATAGTTATCATAAACCACCACAGGAAATTCTATAAAGATAAATTTCTTTCCTTCTCTGCTGCTTTTTGACATCTAGGATAATGTGCAAAAAATAATTTGCACATTATTCTAACTCTCAATTAATTTTCCCCTGTAAATGGAATAATTCAATCAAGCCAATTTATGCAAAGTGCTTTCTAAGCACTCAGAAGTCTTTTTAATTACTCCCAGTAGGTTGAATGTCCTCTCTGAGCATGGAGATTAGAATCTGAGCTCTCCAGACCCAGGCTAGTTCCCGGGTGCTCTGAGTAATTCCTCTGTAAGTTGAAGCTGCCCCTGCCACTTTCTGGCCACTTCATGTTGTCCAGATCTTCATGGAGGGACCCAGGGAAATGGTCCCAGACCCTGTGTAGTTACATTTTTTTGTTCCTGTTTTTCTCTCTAAAGAACTACAGCTAGGTTTGCTATTTTTAAATCATTGACATATTAAGTCAGTAAATAAAGCAGTTCTAAAATGGTAAAGTCTGTTAAAAAATTATTAACTACCCAAACAGAACTCTGCGACTTATATTTGCTATACAGATAAACTCTGAAGCCTCAGTTCTTTCTTTTTTTAATTTTTAAAAAATTATTATGGGTACATAATAGCTGTATATCTTCATAGGGTACATCTGAATTAACCAAATCAGGGTAACTGGGGTACTCAATCAGGCATTCAACATTCCTAATTCATTTTTAGTATTTTAAAGTATACCTTAATTTCTTTCTGATTATAGTCATTTTGCTGTGCATTAAATCTTGTTCATTCTGTCTAACCACCCATCTACGTATGTACTCCTTACATACACCCACGTATGTACTCCTTACATACACCCATGTACGTAGATGTACACCCATCTACGTATGTACCACCCATGTACTCCTTAACATAACGCCCGTTTATCCCCCACTCCCTACTACCCTTCCTCAGTTCTTTCTGATTCTGAAAACTGCCTCTTGCCTATTAGCTTTTTTTTAATCATTTTTTAAAGAAAGGTGTTTATTATAAAACATGCAAATAATCAAGATGACAAAACAACTCACATGCATAATACATTAGTACTGTTACTTTCTCCATGTTCTTTTCTAGTCTACAAATAGCATATAACTTTATAAGATAACTATTATGTCATCTACCATGTTGTTTTTTCTTCAAAGTCTTTTTTTTTTTGAGACAGAGTCTGACTCTATCACCCTGGGTAGAGTGCGGTGGTGTCATAGCTCACAGCAACCTCAAACTCCTGGGCTCAATTGATCCTCTTGCCTTAATATCCTGAGTAGCTGGGACTATAGGCACCTGTCACAATGCCCAGCTAGTCTTTCTATTTTTAGGAGAAATGGGGTCTTGCTCTTGCTTAGGCTGGTCTCCAACTCCTGAGCTCAGCTGATCCTCCTGCCTGAGCCTCCCAGCCTCCCAGAGTGCTAGGATTATAGGTGTGAGCCACTGCAGCAGGCCTTTTTCTTCAAAGTCTTAATCATTACTACTATTAATTGCTGCAAAATATTCTATTGTTGAGATAAGGAAAGTTCTAGTTCTGGCCCCCAGGTTTTTTTGTTTTTTGAAATTGTAAAAAAAAGCTACATGAGGGGTGGTGCCTGTGGCTCAAAGGAGTAAGACGCTGACCCCATATGCTGGAGGTGGCAGGTTCAAACCCAACACTGGCCAAAAACTGCAAAAAAAACAAAACAAAAAAACCCCAGCTACATGGAACATTTTCAGGCTTTTATATTTTTTCTTCTTTTGAATTACTTCCTCAGAGAAAATACTGAAAAGTATGATTTTGGGGTCAAATCCCCTTTTTATAGCTCTTAACATCTATTGCTAAATTGTTTTTTTTTTTAAAAAAATGGATCAATTTAGGAAGCATTACCAAGATGCATGGTCATTAAAAATGTTTATGAATGTGGGTGGCACCTGTGGCTCAAAGGAGTAAGGCGCCGGCCCCATATGCCAGAGGTGGCGGGTTCAAACCCAGCCGCGGCCAAAAACCACACACAAAAAAAATGTTTATGAATGTTTTCTCATAAGCCTGACATTTTTCTGAAGAGTGATCAAGATGGCTTATTAAACAGAGTTTTACATTTAAATTCAAGGGAGGGAGTATTTTTAGAATCAGATGCACTGCATTCCAAGATCACCCAATGAGGGTTTGTCTTTGAGTGCCTTGGAATTCTTTGCTGTCATCCACTCAGCTCACACCAAACTCTTCTGCCCACCAGGCAGTGTTCTAGTAGTTTCCAACCCAAGTGTGGGCTGTCTGTGTACTTTGTGTGGGAACAGAGGACTGGATTCATTCACCTGCCAACAATTTAGCACTATTGAGGATTTAAAAAATTCCTACCCAGGGCAGGACACAGTGGCTCACACCTGTAATCCTAGCACTCTGGGAGGCCTAGGCAGGTGGATCCCTAGAGCTCAGGAGTTCAAGACCATCCTGAGCAAGAGTGAGATCCCCCCATATCTACTAAAAATAGAAAAACTAGCTGGACATTGTGGTGGGTGCCCATAGTCCCAGCTACAGGGGAGGCTGAGGCAGGAGGATCACTTCAGCCTAGGAGTTTGAATTTGCTATGAGCTATGATGATGCTATGACCCTCTAGCCTGGGTGACAGAGTGAGACTCTGTCTCAAGAAAAAAAAAAAAATTCCTACCCAGGATGATGCCTCATATTTATTCCTAACTGTGGACACAAGTGAACTAATTTCTTCATTAATGGAAATAGATTCTCAGTGTTGGTTTTGTGGCACAAGAAAGGTGTTTCTAATTATGTTTAGGCGTATCCTCAAATAATTCTTACACATCTCTGTTCTCCTCCACCTGTACTTCAAAAAAGTGTCAAACTAAAACCAATGCTAATCCATTTTATTAGTAACAAATGTTATTTACCATTTTGGAGAGTTTGGAGTATGGCACTCACAACTTCTCTACACAATTTGCCAAAACTGACATCTTCAGAAACTACAGGTATATTTAAATTAGGTGCTTTGTCTAATGGATATTTAAGTAATTTGTTAAAAATATTCTCAAAGGACACAATTACAACATATCTGAATCATGTCTGGTTTAAGACATTTCGTGGGTTCCTGGAAACCCCCATCAACTTCAGCTAAAAGTTTCATGAACTATACATACGTAAAGGGGATGCTATGGTGCTTCTAATATACAGCTGGTGTTTTCTATAAATACTTATTATTGCAGCTGCCACTAAAGGAATTTCTGAACATCTTTTCAGACACACATTTAACAAAAAGCCAACAAAAGGCAAAGATATAGTTTGTATTTCTCACTCTGGCTTAAAGAGTAGAGATACTATTCTCCTGGTATACTTTGTATAAGCAAGCAAAACAAAAATGCTCTGCCATTTTTTTTCTGCCTATTTTTACTCTCCCAGATCACCCTGAATCCCTGACACACTTCTATTCTGAAACACTTTGGTGCTGACTTCCTTATTTGGTTGCTGGAACTGCTCTTTGTCTTGCTCAAACATTCTGCTAAGCTTGCAGCCTCCTCCTCCTGCCCCTGCCCACTGCCCCCCTCCCCACAGGTCATTCTGACTCAAGCCTCCTCTGCAGCTTGCCAGCCAGCCCCCATCAGTTGTGCCCATTTAAGGAGTACCTTTTTGAAATCATGAGCGACCAGAGAGCTTCCAACTGTGTGGAAGGACGGCTTAGCTGCACACACTGAAAGTCACTGCAAAGCGCATACTGCACACAGCTGCCCTCCTCACATAGCAGGGAATGTGTTTAAAAATACACACACACACAAAACAGACAGACAACCAAAAACAAAAGCAAAACTCTAGGCTGTGTAATTAGCAGTTACTTTGGTCCTTAGTGCGCTGGCGCTAACATTTGTCTGACTGGTTTTGTTTAGTTTTTAACTTCCTCTAATCTAATGCTTTAAAGATACTTTTAACACAGCCCTGGATGGATATGCCAATGACTTCACTCAAGGTCCTGAAGTAAAGGACACACACCTTCAACAAACACTGCTCTTTGCTCTCTGCAAAGAGAAGATGATTTTCTGGTTTCTCTGCTCAGCTGTGTGTGGGCAAAGCACAGCTCTCTGAATTCCCTATTTAAGAAAGAAGCGGCAGTGGCCCATCCAGTAAAACAGAGGCAATGTTTCCTCACATATAAACAATTGAGAAATTCCTCAGGCAAGCACAGAGCCTTTTGGATCCTGGAAGAAAGTGGACGGTGGTATTTATGCTGTCAAATAAACACATCATCCACACTCATGAGGCAGATCTGAAACAACAAGCTGAACAAAGCAGTTTTCAAGTTTTTAATCCTTTTGCAATTAGCTCTTGTCTAGCCCAACTGGAAAATTAAGGGTCAGCTATTTTCCCAGAATAAAGTATCCTTAAGTGATTAAATATCCACAGTTTATTCTCAACATTTGCTCTGAAAAAAACTAGAGCTTGTTTTCAGAGTTAAGTAATATAAACATACAGGATATCCTATCACTCAATATTATTTCTCATTTAGCCACTGAACACGGCAGCACCTTCCCTGTTCCCTTGTGCTAATTTCTGATGCCCAGACGCTGGCTCAGACGCTGCAGCAGGCCCTGAGATTGCTGCTTCAGTTCCACAAGAAGTAGAGCAGAGTCTGTACAAGGTATGCTCTCTCCCTGCTCATTACCAATCAGCAGGATTTGCTTTGCGTTCACCATGGTGACCGATGTAGAAATAGTGTTCAACTTACGAAATTCCCAGTATATTTACTCTCTTTTATTTAAGGCAGTATTAGATTGGCTCAGATGGATTCTGGTTGGAAGAAGACTCAGATCCTTCTCGGATATAGGCAGAATATAAATCATAAATATACTTTCAATTCTTTCCACTGGTTATAACCTCAATCCATCTGTATGTGCCTTACAATGTGGCTTATGAGTCCAAACTTGTTTAGAACACGTGAAAGTCGGGACTTTTATACATTTCTGTATTTCATTCTATTGGAGTAGCACTGAGTAGCCCTGAACAACTCTGCCAAAAGAAAGTGCCTGCAAAACTGAACCACAGTCACAAGCACCTACACATCTGAGAAGAGACACTGAGCAAACCCTGCCTGAGTTAATTTAAAAATATTTATGTTTATTAATTCATTTTGTTATTGATAAGAAAAGTGGCAGCACTCACCAAAAAACTTAAAAATGTGTTGTTTTATAGAATAAAAATTGTTTTTGTTTTTAGAGATAGGATCTTCCTCTGTCACTCAGGCTACAGTTTCCTGGTGTCATCACAGCTTACCTCAAATTCCTGGGCTCAAGTGAGCCTCTTGCCTCAGCCTCCCGAGTAGCTGGGACTATAGATGCCCACCACAACACCTGGCTAGTTCTTCTGTTTTAGGGTTTTTTTGTAGATACTATGTCTTGCTCTTATTCTGTCTGGCTTCTGACTCCTGGCCCCAAGAAATCATCCCACCTTAACCTCCCAAAGTGCTGGGATTACAGGTGTGAGCTGCTGTGCACAGACAGCTTTGCCACTTCTGAGGAAGGCATCTCGTCCTATGACTCTTACTTTCTGTGTCTATAAAGTGCAGACCTCATTTTAAATCAGAATCCCAATGTGGTTAGGGACCAACATTTCCAACAATCCCAACAGAAACTGTGCAGTTGCCCCAAACCAACCATACAGCTGCTCCTTAATGCCTTTCCACACTTGCCGGCCCTGTTGCTCTGGGAGACAGACTGGGTTCATGAATTGAGGGACTTGGAATTTGAGAGTTCTTAGTGAAAAAAAAAAATCAGGAACAGCTAAATTAAAAATAGTTTCAAATAATTTCTCCAAATCTAAACTCCTCAACTCTTAGAAGGAGAGTTACTGGTTATTATATTCTTGGTTTGTGGTTTTTATACTAATAATTCTCAAACTAAGACAGAATCACAGACCCAAACTTTCTCTTAGCATTCTTAGGATCACTGTCAAACTTTTTGAGAATGGTTTGGAACATCTCAAAAATGCATGCAAAACCTATTATTGAAGGCTCTAAACACATTTTTTATTGTTGTTGCTTCATACCACTCTCATTGTACTCAATTTGGAGTCTTCTTCAACTTGGGTCTTTGCTTCCTCTCCCTCCCTTGGCTCAGGGGCAGCTGAGGGATGCGGTGAGGTTCTACAGGGAGGTGGGTCTTCGGGCTGTGGGAGCAGGCTCTGAGGCACATGCTATTGGTTATGACAACAGCTTTTATAAAGCTAAAGGAATGATGTAGGGGGACAGGAGTCCAAATATTATCTAGATCAAGTTTATCATTTAAAATATGGTATACATGATTGTACTACAGCAGACCCTCTGTGAAGTGACCACCAGAGGAGCTGTAATAAACCGGTCAACACACAGAGGTGCTCACATAAGGAACTAGGCCTACTGGGCTGACATGGACACAGGTGCATGTGCCATCTATGAACATTAATTATGTTAACTTGAGGAGGTGATCAGCTATGCAGGTTCCACTGCATCAACTTTCCTCTGTTATAACTGCCTTGCTCTGAAGCAGGGAAGCAGGAAAGTTTCCCATAAAAAGACCTTCTTTTTATATCCCTGTGTACCCAGGAAAATGTTGGACCTGATGGAGTGAGGAGAGCAATAACTTGGTAGTGAGAAGGCAGATTAAATTCTACGATTCCACTAAAACTGATAATATTTTCATCATGTCTTCTTTTCCTTATCTTCTACAGGCCTGAGTCTTTACTCGGCATTAGAATGTTTGAGGAAAAAAATACACTGTTTGGATCTGCATACGTGAAGTAGGAAACAGATTCTAATTCATTTTTTTCCCAAAAGGAATATTTTTATTTTTTTGGAGCCTGAGTCTCACTTTATCAGCGTAGGTAGATTGCTATGGCATCATCATAGCTGACAGCAACCTCAAACTCTCGGGCTCAAGTGATCCTCTTGCCTTGGCCTCCCAAGTAGCTGGGACTACAGGTGTCCATCACCACGCCCAGCAAGACAAGCTCTCTAGCTTAGGCTGGTCTTGAACTCATGAGCTCAAGCAATCTGCCTACCTCAGATTACTTTTTTCAAAAGAAAAAAAAATGCAGACTTAAAGCACTGCAGGGAGATGAACCTATGTGCACTGCATTCCTCTGGGGAGGCCCCTCCCTGCCAGACAATTCTTTCCTTCTGAGAGCCTGGCATTCACTGATCCATCTATGGGGGGATGAAGGGTGGGAATCAGGGCAAGTCTTAGGCCTCACTCCAATTATTTCCACATCCATATTGATACTCCAGGTTTAGATGGGGAAAGAATGAAAATGGTTGCCACATGTGTCCCTACATTGTTTTAAATGCAAAAAGAAATGCAGACACTCACATTTACCCTACAAGCTCAAGTTAAAGTGTGTAATTGAAAGCTGATCCCTAACCTTGACTCTGACCCTAAATGCTCAGCAAGGAGGCCTAATCTAGTACATGCCCGATCTTCATTTTAACAGGTCTTTGAAACCATTGATGAAATAACTTAAAGGACTTGGAAAAAATGGACTTGGACCCACACTGATGTAAATTATTGGTCATTTATTCTCACCTGCACAGGGGGCCGTTGTCCTAAGACAAACAGCCCCGAAGCGCAAGGTGCCATCGGCAGGGTTACAGTTTGGGTTTACAGTTTAGTTATCAATGGTCACAGCTTGGGTGGTAGTAGTTACGGTAGCAATGGTTACAGTTCAGATAGCAATAGTTACAGTTTGGGTAACAATGGTTACAGTTCTGTTCCTGGCAACCCTAGGGGTAAGAAGGGGGCCTGGGAATGGACTGCAAAGCTTGTTCTCTGCCACCCTGGCGGGGGCATGGGAACAGGCTGGGTTACAACATTGGGAAGAGCTGCAGAAATGTTCCCTGAGATGGAAAATCTCTGCAAATTAGCACATAGGAGAGAGGGTGTGACCTCAGGCACCTGCATTCCCCTCAGTATCTGGCAGAACTTGGCTGCTGTCCCCACCACTTCCTTGCTGAAATTCCTGCCAAACTCTGATCACAGATGGCACTCCCGTGGTGTATCCACACAAATCAGCTCTGTGCCCCAGACTGTAATTCACCGTAAGTTCTATGGACATAGCATTTGACAAACCAACTTCACGAAAAGGGAAATGGAAAGCAGGGACTTGATCTTTTTCCTTAGGAGGATGACTAAACACTAAATATGTGTTTAGTCTTAACCTTTCTTCTGAGTTCCAGAAGTATCTTTCCAAACATGTACTGAGTATGTCCACTCAGAACCCTGAACGCAAGCTCAAAACTGAACTGGCCCCTGATTCCACTCTGAGTGCTCCGGCCTGAACGCCTACTCAACATCTATACTGTTACAATTACTCCCTCACTTGTTTCCGTTCACCCCCTAACTCCTATACAGAGCTAGTTCCCTAAAATATGAAGCTTGTTTGATAACTCCCGTTTTACTTTGTAAAAGTACATGTCCTGCTCCTTCACTGGAAGAATAGAAAAAGTGCATGATGAATTAAATAGTGAAATACTGTCAAGAAATAAGAAATTTAAGGAAGGGTAGGGACCAGAGGCACGGAAAGCTGCTTTGCCCTCAGGGAACATTCCAGAAGCTAGAGAATGAGCTTTAGTTTTCATGACTTCACCAAGACAAGAGTTAGAAGAGGAAACCTGGGCTGGCCAGGATGAGGAGTCTGATGATCACAGACCTTCCCCATAATGTTGGGCTTTTCACTGCAGGGCAGGCCTGAAGCTAAAGCCACCCCACACACCCCCAGCTGGGGCACAGGGGAAGTTACCTCAGTTCAGAAGAGAAAACCTGTCCTGAGAAGGTGTAGGACAAGCGACCTCCTCACAGAGTTACAGCCCAAGTTCCCATCTTTAGGACAATTAAACAAGTGAACAACCAGAAACAACCAGCCCCAGTCCTTGAATTTAGTTTAGAACAGTCCCAGACAGGTATCTGTTTAGACTTCAGGCAGAATAAGTGAAGTCTCCCCTCATCACAGGCCTCCAAGAAACATGAATTTCTCATTACAGGCCTCTCACAAACATTAACTTCTCATCACAGGCCTCTCACAAACATTAATTTCCTAAAGAGCACTACTGGCTCACAGTTAAGTAGATAAATAAAATAAAATCACTAGGGACTCCAAGACCAAACATCAGAGTAATGACCAAAGAGACCCACAAACACTTCCGATACTGGGCTGACCAGACTGAGGATATATAAAAACAACACTGTGCTTAAAGAAATGAGAGACTATTGTCCTTTCATTGCCTGGTTCAGAAAGTCTTGGTTGTACCCTGTGTGCCTCCTGTGAGACTTGCCCAGCATCTCCTCACCCACCCACCGTCACTTCTCACCCTTCGTATTTTCACACATATTAACATATTTCCACTTCTGTTCTTAGGGTCTTACTGGGGTTGTGTTATGTTACAGAAACGTTTTGTTTTTCTCACTGCACTTGAGCTCTTGAAACCCTAAAGCTTCTCTTTTAAGAAAGCACATGTCTGAATGTGTTCCTCGTCCTGCGCACAATTTCTACACCATGACCAGCCAAAGAGGCCTGCTGAATTGGGCTCCCCTCCATGACTCCCCTCATTAGTCTATGGGCTCCCAAACACAAGCGTGGCAGAGGACAGCATGGGGCTCCCAGCTTCCTGTGGCCCCAACTCTCTCTGCAAACCTGTCCTGTCACCTTCCTCACTGCCCCCTGCAAGGTCCACACTTGTTTTTCTCCTCTAACTTTTGCTCCATCTGTGTTTCTTCCTCTAATGTTCGTTCCTTCCTTCTGCTCACTCAAGAGTAAGGTAACTGGTTTTGTTTCTGGATCCCACTGGGCACCACCCTGCACTGGGTTTACCTGCTGATGGTCAGCCTGGGCAGGCACATCTCAGCCACTAGTGCCAAGACCTGCAGGCACATGTGTAGTCTCAGTGTGCACTGGCTGAGGGTGTGTGGAACTGTGCATGTACACATGTGTGTGGGTGCATATGTATAGGCACACATATATGTATGTGGGTATGCATGCACACCTATGTGTATACACACATACATACACATGGGCACCTATATGTAGATACATATGTACATGTGAGTATCTATAGGTACACACATGCATGTCTATGTACGTGTGCATCTACACGTGTGTGCAACTATACAAATATACACATGTACACAGACACACATCCTGCCAATCTTCCTATAAGAGCCAGGAAAATAAGAGCAATGTCAAAGAAATGTTTACTTTAAAGAAATGTTTTTCAAATCTAGTGCTTGATAGAAATGATCTACGTTAGATGGCTAATTCTCCCAGCAGAAGGGAAGCTGTCTACATTCAATTTTTACTCCTTTAAGATCAATAATAATGGCTCGGCGCCTATAGCTCAACCAGCTAAGGCGCCAGCCACGTACACCTAAGGTGGCGGGTTCGAATCCCCAGCCCGGACCCGCCAAAACAACAATGACAGCTGCAACCAAAAAATAGCCGGGCGTTGTGGCGGGCGCCTGTGGTCCCAGCTACTTGGGAGGCGGAGGCAAGAGACTCGCTTGAGCCCAGGAGTTGGAGGTTGCTGTGA
>CAUYTI010110384.1:0-31700 GCA_963575145.1 Galago senegalensis | reverse complement strand
TGGCATTACAGCTCACAGCAACCTCCAACTCCTGGGCTCAAGCGAGTCTCCTGCCTCTGCCTCCCAAGTAGCTGGGACCACAGGCACCCGCCACAATGCCCGGCTATTTTTTGGTTGCAGCCGTCATTGTTGTTTGGCGGGCCCAGGCTGGAGATTCGAACCCGCCACCTTAGGTGTACGTGGCTGGTGCCTTAGCCGGTTGAGCTATAGGCACCGAGCCTGTTCCAACATTTCCAGTAATCGCACACCACACGATGTCCCTGCCTGTGTCTCTATACATCCCCACTCTGGGTGACACCTCCACCGACACCTGGCATCCTTGCACCACATGCCTCTCCTGGAAGCCTGTGCTGCACATTCCTTGGCAATGGCAATGTGTCACACGTACATGTGTTTTTCCTCTGTGTAGCTCACCCTGGGATTTGCCCTCGCATACACCCAGGGATGTGTGCAGAGCCACACTGACCTGGGTGCTCACTGTGTGCCTTCTGACACACGGGCAGACACATGCTGTGTGTTCAGTTTGACATGCTCTTGTGGATGTCCCACCTGCTGCAGACCCCCCACCACACCCTCCCCTACCAAACCCAATCTGCCTTTCCCTGGCCCATCCTTCCCTCAGACCTCTGTGGGAAGGTCTCAGGATGTCCAGCATGCTTCATACACAAACTACAAGAACCAAGACACAGCCCACCCATGGGTTTCAGTAGTGAAGGAAGGAAGATGACCTGGCCCCTGTGTGCTCCTGAGACCACCACCTACTCCAAGAAGGCCCCTGAAGCCTCACCAGTTGCGAGCTGCTGGACATGAACTCACACTTTCTCTAGAAATGCTATAGGGTTGCATGGCCACACCCCCAGGGCCTGTCCAGAGAATACTATGTGGGCATCACCAGTTACCATCAAGGGGCTGTGTGACCCCCCGGGCAGGAAGGAGGAAATAAAATACCACCCTGTCATTTCAGGCCTTAGCATCCCTGCCCCAAGTCTCAAGGGAAGGTGCTCAGAGGGCCCCGGGTCCTCTCCACTTGTCATTTTCTCATTTGGACGCCTCTGACGCCCCTCTCTGCAACACACGTGGGCAGCTGCTCCTTGCTGCAATCAGGTCCCACAGAGACTCTTCCCTCCTCCACACAGGGGGCAGCTGCTCAGGGGTCCGGGGGGACAATCGATTCTCTCCTCTACATTCCTCCCATGAACTTAACTACTGAGGTAGCTTCTGGGTATTAGAAAGGAAGAAGAAAAGAATGACAGGGCAGACCTCTGGTTAACATTCTAGAACTCCTGGCTGGGGCAGTGTTGCTGGGGTCAACATAGGCAAGCACTGGTAACTGTATCCTCAGGGACAAGTAGCTTGCCTTACCAGAGGATGGGGCTGCTCCTCTCTCAAAGCTGAGGTCTGGGCAGCGCCTGTGGCTCAAAGGAGTAGGGCGCTGACCCCATATGCCGAAGGTGGTGGGTTCAAGCCCAGTCCCAGCCAAAAACTGCAAAAAAAAAAAAAAAAAAAAAAGCTGTAGTCTGATGTAGGGGCGAGATGGGGAGAGAATGCACTAGAGCAGTGGCTGTCTACTAGGCATGGCTTTGCCTTCCATGAGGACACGTGCCAGTGCCTGAGAGGTTGTCACACCTAGGCAAGGGTGGGGTGTGGGGTGGTGCTACTGGCATCTAACAGGTAGAGGCCAGGGATGCTTTTAGACATCCTATTATGCTCAGGGAAGTCCCCATGACAAAGAGTCATCTGGCCCCAATGTCAATAGTGCCAAGATTGAGAAATCCTGGTTCAGCGTCTGTGGCTCAAGTGGCTAAGGTGCCAGCCACATACACCTAAGGTGGCGGGTTTGAATCCAGCCCAGGCCTGCCAAACAACAATGATGGCTGCAACCAAAAAATAGCCAGGCATTGTGGTGGGCACTTGTGGTCTCAGCTACTTGGGAGGTGGAGGCAGGAGACACACTTGAGCCCAGGAGTTGGAGGTTGCTGTGAGCTGTGATGTTACAGCACTCTAGCCAGGGGGACAGCTTGTGGCTCTGTCTCAAAAAAAAAAAAAAAAAAAAAGATTGAGAAATCCTGTGTTAGAATACAGGGTTGCCCAATGGGCAGAACCATTGCTGCGAATAGTGGAGAGAAGTCCTATTCCCCACGTGTGGGAGGGAAGGAGGGAGAAGAGATCAGAGTGAGGGAGCAGGGACTTCCAGCCCAGAGGACAGGCTGGCGTTGGCAGGATGCTTCCCTCTGCCTTCCCAGAGGAAGAGAAATGCCATAGTGTCTTCTGGGTGGATGGGCAAGAACCTTGGTGGAAAGCCCTGAGGGGCTGGGTGCCTTTTTGGATGTTCAGGGTCAATCCAGATCCTCCCAAGGGACAGTTTGTGCACTTTTCTAAGTCCTTCCTACCAAAGCCCCCTCAAAGCAGAGCTAACCTGGGAGCTCTCTTCCCAGCACTCCACGTTGAATTACGTATTTGCTTGTGGACACTCTGCTCTAGCTCTCCAGATGGCTGAGTTTTATTCACCCTTGCGTCCCCAAAGCCTGGCTTTGTCTACTGAGCACCTAAGATGTGTCAGGCACTATTTGTGGTCAGAACGCACATAGGCATGATTGCAATGGAGATTGGTGGCCAATACACTTTTGTCGAGGCAGTTATCTTCCTTGGGGTGGGGAGGAAACTATCCTTTGACATTCCTTACTACTCTGCAAGATCTTTTTTTGAGACAGAGTCTCAAGCTGTTGCCCTGGGTAGAAAGCTGTGGCATCATAGCTCACAGCAACCTCAAACTTGGACTTAAGCAATTCTCTTGCCTCACTTTTTTGTATTTCTAGTGGAGAGTCTTGCTTTTGCTCAAGCTGGTTGTGAGATCAGGTGATCCATGTGCCTCTGCTGCCCAGAGTGCTAAGATTACAGGTGTGAGCCAAGGTGCCAGGCCATCTGCAAGATCTCAGAGTTTGAGCCAATCATGGTCTTCTGTGTGGTAGAGGGAGGGTCTCTCTGCCATTCCCGTGCTTCATGGACATATATTTGGGGCTACTACACATGGGGAACCTACCTGAAAATAAGGCCACATCCCTAGGAAGATCTAAAAATTAGAACTAAGGCAACCTCTTGTAGATACCCTTTGAGCCTCTGAACCCAACTGCATCAGAAGTCAGCTATGCCTATGGACTTCCTGGTTTTTGGTTTGAATTGGGGTTCAGTCAGTCACCCCTGCAGGCCTCTGCTGGACATAGTGATGGGCTTGGGGGCAGAAGTCAGCCTTCTCTACCTCCTTTCTGCTCCAGCCTCCTATGTTACAGCTGTTCCCAAACATCCATGTGGCTGACTAGGAGCCGGTGGGGCAGATTCCTCCTGGCCAGTAGCTCCTGCCTTAGAATAAAATCTGCATAGACTTGGCTGAGATAAGGGATTTTTTTTTTTTTTGAGACAGAGTCTCACTCTGCGGCCCTTGGGTAGAGTGCTTTAGTATCATAACTCACAGCAACTTGGGCGTGAGCAATCCTTTTCCCTCAGCCTCTGAGTAGCTGGGACTACGGTGTGTGCCACCAAGCCTGGCTAGTTTTTTCTATTTTTAGGAAAGATGTGGGTCTCATGCTCAGGCTTGTCTCTGAACTCCTGAGCTCAAGTAATCAGCCTGCTTCAGCCTCCTAGAGTGCTAGGATTATAGGTGTGAGCTGCCACTCCCAGCCCTGAGATAAGGGATTGTTGAGAGAGTGGCCTGGGAATGGGAAAAAATGATAGTAGACTGCACACAGGAGAATTTCCAGCTACCTAAGAGGGGCCTGCTCTGTTGGGACTTGATCTGTGGCAGGACCTCTCTAAACTTCTGTTTTTACATCTGCTTCCAACCAGCTCACTGAATGGTTGGGAAGTTCAAATAAGACCTGTTAATTTGGGCAAAGTGGGGCCAGTCGAGGTAGCTCAAGCCTGTGATCCTAGCACTCTGGGAGGCTGGGGCAAGAGGAAAACTGGAGCTCAGGGGTTCAAGACCAGCCTGAGTAAGAGCGAGATTCCCTTGATTCCCTTCTCTACAGGTGTGCTGGCAGTTACCTATAGTCCCAGCTATTGGGGGTCGGGGGGCAGGGTGTTGAGGCAGGATGATCACTTGATCTGGGGAGTTTGAGGTTGCTGCAAGCTATGATGTGGGCACTGCACTCTAGCCTGGGCAGCAGAGTGAGACTTTGTCTCAAAAAAAAAAAAAAAAAATGGGGGCAATGGGGTTTTATGAATGCAGAAGTATAAAGGGGTCCTTTTTATTGCCCCTAGGATTGGGCTGGGAGGAGAAGGGGACCAGGAAGGACAGCTCTTCGGGGGATGGCCCCTAAGCAGGCTGGCCCTGAGAGATTGTAGTCATTGCTTCTTCTCGAGAGCAAGGCCCCAGAGCTTGGTGCGGATTGTGCAGAGGGAGGGTGCCGGTGAGGACTGCCACCCTTCTACTCTTTAATAGGTCAAGCTTCAGGCTTGGGACTACGTTCTGGGAGAGTCTGGGGCAGGGGCCCACCTTTAGTTCTCACTGAAGGCTGAGATTAGCAATAATAGGCCATCAATAGCTTGTCCCTTGAGGCACCCCGAGTGTTTATCTCAGCAACTCTCCAAGATGGCCTTATCATATCCATTGCACAGGAGAGGAACCTGAAGCTTCAGAGCCCAAGCTTAGCAAGAAAGGGGAACAGCTGGGATTTAATTAAGTGAAAGTTTTTTTTTTTTTAAACTCTAAATACCATAATCCAAAAATATTCCACTATTTTCCCTTAATAACAGCTTAGCATTTAATATGCACTTATTAAGTGCTGAGCACTTGCCAAGCACTTTACATGTATTATTTTTGCTAGTCTTTCCAAATAATCCTATGCAGTAGGTATTTTTATTCCTATTTTACAAAAAGCAAATGAGGCTCAGAAAGGTGAAGGTCTTTGTAGTACTTTACCTGGACAGATTAGGCTCACAATCCAGTCCCGCTGGTCCCTGGGCTGATCCTCTTTGGAATCTTGTTTCCTGGAACCGATTCCTGGGGCCTCTTTTGGGAGCGTCTCTGCCCCAGGGCGCCCCTAGTGGTCTCTTGCTGCCTGGCGTCTTCTCCGCAGCAGCCTTAGGCGCCCGCCCCACTTCGGAGAGATTTTGTGGAAACGGCTGCCATCTTGTGGCCAAACGGCAAACCCGGCATTTGCCTAAAGGCGGTGATGTCTGGGACAGGTGGGACTTTGTGCAACAGCAGGTGCAGGCTTTCTTTTGGAGGGCTGCCCACCACCTGCCAAAGTACCAGTTGGGATACAGAGAGGGGGGAGGTGTTCAAGGCTGCCCAGCTGCTTCAGATGGAAGGTGAAGCTTGGGTGGGGTAGGTCAGAATTTTCCTGGAAGGTCCCATCCTTGAAGTAAGCCACGTGAGACTTTTCCTTCAAGCTGCCTGGCAAGGTGGGTTTCACCCCGGTGGTGGTGGCAGGGGGAGGGACGTTGGTGCATGACCTGAAGAGAGGCCTCTGCTGCTTCTGGGTGTTCAGTGTGGCATTGACATTGCCCTTACTTGTCCCATCCTAACTCCAGGAGCTCCCCTCTGTTCCCCCGGCCCCAGCCTCATTTCAGGCCCTCATCTGAGCTGGACTTTTGGCCCCTCATTCTGTTTCCACTTAGTCTCCTCATGGTCCTTCAGGAGAACACTCAGCTCCTTAGCCTGCTTCTTACTCCTGCCTCTTTTCTGACTCTGACAGGCCTCCCGCTGAGCCCCCCTGGGTGGAGTGAAGATCACCCAGGAGCTTTAATGCCTCAGACCACCCCCCAGAGATGGGGTTTAACTGGCCTGGGGCCTGTGTGCGGAAAGCTCCCCAGGTGGTTCTAACACTCTAGCACCTGCTCCAGCCTCTCTGAGCTGCTCACCGGCCAGTTTCCTCCATATTTCTTCTCACTCGGGTCAGAGGGCCCTGTCACACCTTGTCCTCTGGCCATTCTCTCACCTGTCCCTGCCAGCTCAAGTGCTCATGGTGAGAGCACATATTTACTTGGCGCTGAGTGCCAGCTATGAACCCACTACACTACATCCCAGTGATTGGCTTGTGAGTTTGTCTCACATCTTAGAGCAGTGTTTTTCACCTTTTTTAATCTCAGGGCATGCTTAAACCTATAGTTAAACTTCCATGGCTTATTTATTTATTTATTGAGACAGAGTCTCATTATGTTGCCCTCAGTAGACTGCTGTGGCATCACAGCTCACAGCAACCTCAAACTCTTGTGCTTAAGTGATTCTCTTTGCTCAGCCTCCCAAGTAGCTGAAACTACAGACACTTGCCACAATGCCTGGCTATTTTTTTTTTTTTTTGAGACAGAGCCTCAAGCTATCCCCCTGGGTAGAGTGCTGTGGCATCACAGCTCATAGCAACCTCCAACTCCTAGGTTCAAGCAGGTCTCCTGCCTCTGCCTCCCAAGTAGCTGGGACCACAGGTTGTAGCCGTCATTGTTGTTTTGGCGGCCTGGGCTGGATTCGAACCTTCCACCTTAGGTATATGCGGCTGGCGCCTTAGCCACTTGAGCCACAGGCGCGGAGCCACTATATTTTTTTTTCTGGCCAGAGCTGGGTTTGAACCCACCACCTCTGGTATTTGGGGCCAGCACCCTACTCCTTTGGGTCACAGGCACCGCCCATGCTTGGCTATTTTTTTGTTGTTGTTGTCATTGTTGTTTAGCAGGGCCAGGCCTGAACCCACTAGCCCTGGTGTATGTGGCTGGCGCCCTAACCACTTTGCTATGGGTGCTGAGCCTCCATGGCATATTTAAATTGATTTAAAAAAAAAAAAGAGTAAGACAATATACTTAACTTATTGTGCTTTGAAAAAATTAATTAACGATTTGGCTTAGTGCCTGTAGCTCAGTGTCTAGAGTGCTGACCACATACTCTGGAGCTGAGGGGTTCGAACCCAGCCTGGGCTTGCCAAACAATAATGACAACTGCAACCTATTTTTTGGTTGTGCATTGTGGTGGGCACCTGTAGTCCCAGCTACTTGGGAGGCTGAGGCAAGAGAATCGCTTAAAGCCAAGAGTTTGAGGTTGCTGTGAGCTGTGATGCCATAGCACTCTACTGAGGGCGACATAGTGAGACTCTGTCTCAAAAAAAAAATTTAATGATCTATAAAAATTTTTGCTGCACACATAAGATCCTCTCATGGCACACCAGTACTGGTTGAAAACCACTGCCTTAAACCGTGAGATGTTTGACCATATTTATCTTTGTACTTGCAGCTCCTGACGGTACCAGGGACAGAATTGTGCTTGGTGACTGTGCATGTAATATGCCTGAACAAACAGCCCCTGCTCAGACAGCCAGTCTTCATGTTGCTGAGACCCTCAACCCTTCCTGAAAAGCCCTTGAAGCCACAAGTAAGGGTTGCACACTGACAATGCGTGTTTACAAGTAGGGTCCCACACTGAGAGTGCGTATTCAGGTTCCCTGGAGGCAGCAGAGATCTCCCGTGAGGAGGTGGGATTTAAGGCAAGGTCCTCTTCCGTTCCCCAGCCCCTGCACAAAAATCTCTGCCCCAGTGATAAATGGAAAATGCCTCAATTTCCATTTTTAGAAAATCTGTCTGGTGAGGTGAGGTGGCTTATGCCTATAACCCTAGCATTTTGGGAGGCGGAGGCAGATGGATTGCCTGAACTCACAAGTTCAAGACCAGCCTGAGCAAGAGCAAGACCCCATCTCTAAAAATAGCTGGGTGTTGTGGTGGGTGTCTGTAGTTACAGCTACTTGGGAGGCTGAGGCAAAAGAATCACTTGAGCCCAAGATTTTGAGGTTGCTGTGAGCTATGATGCTACAGCACTTTACCAAGGGTGACAAAGTGAGACTCCGTCTCAAAAAGAAAAAAATGTGGCTTGGCGCCTGTGGCTCAAGTGGCTAAGGCGCCAGCCATATACACCTAAGGTGGCAGGTTTGAATCCAGCCCCTGCCCGCCAGAACAACAATGACGGCTGCAACCAAAAAATAGCCGGGTGTTATGGCGGGCACCTGTGGTCCCAGCTACTTGGGAGGCGGAGGCAGGAGACTCTCTCTCTTTTTTTTTTTTTTGGTAGAGACAGAGTCTCACTTTTTCACCCTCGGTAGAGTGCAGCGGAGTCGCTCCAGCAACCACAAACGCGTGGGCTTTGGCGATTCTTCTGCCCCCGCCCCCCACGTTGGTGGGACTACAGGTGCCCACCACAACGCCTGGCTATTTTTTGTTGCAGTTTGGCCGGGGCTGGGTTTAAACCCGCCACCCTCGGTATATGGGGCCAGCGCCCTACTCACTGAGCCACAGGCGCCTCCCAGGAGACTCTCTTGAGCCCAGGAGATGGAGGTTGCTGTGAGCTGTGATGCCATGGCCTTCTACCCAGGGGGACATCTTGAGGCTCTGTCTTAAAAAAAAAAAAAAAAAAGAAAAACATGTCTTGAGACACAGATATAAAAATCATACAAATGAACATTTATTAGTACTCACTGTGTGTCGATGAGACAGGCTCTGTCTCATGTACTTATCATAGCAGTCATCTTTGTCCCTGACCTTCCGAGTGCTAACTTATATTGGGTTTATCGCTTAAAGCAGAAAATAGATATTTATCCTAATTAACATGTTTCCTACATTTAGGGAGTGGTTGAGTTGGGTTGGAAAGGCAGGCTGACTTCAGAGTGCACAATTTTCATTAACCCCTAGGCTGTTCTGCCTTTCCAGAACTCTGTATCAGAATTCAGATACACGCTAGGCACCCATTGCTCAGTGGTTAGGGTGCCAGCCACATGCACTGGGGCTGGGGGTCATACCTGGCCTGGGCCTGCTAAACAAACAAACAAAGGAATAGCTGGGTGTTGTGGGGGGTGCCTGTGGTCCCAGCTACTTAGGAGGCTGGGGCAGGAGAATTGCTTGAGCCCAAGAGTTTGAGGTTGCTGTGAGCTATAATGTCATGGCATTCTACTGAGGGTGACATAGTGAGACTCTGTCTCCAAAAAAATAAAAAAAGGCTTGGCGCCTGTAGCACAGTGGTTATGGTGTCACCTACAGCACAGTGGTTATGGTGTCACCTACATACACCTGGGTTGGCAAGTTTGCACCCAGCCCAGGGCCAGCTAAAGCAACAATGACACTGCAATAATCAATAGCCAAGTATTGTGGCAGGCGCCTGTAGTCCCAGCTCCTTGGGAGGCTGAGGCAAGAGAATTGCTTAAGCCCAAGAGTTTGAGGTTGCTGTGAGTTGTGACGTCACAGCACTCTACCAAGACATAGTGAGACTGTCTCAAAATACAAAACAAAACAAAACAACAGAATTTGGATATAGATGGGAGTGGCCTGAGGAAAGGCAGGAGAGGAGTTTTCACCCAAGGCTGTTGCCCACTCCCATTGTAGATGCTTGTGTAGTGTGTAGTGAGGGCCTGAGTATAAAAGAAAACTCATGGATAATTCAAAGATGGTTGAGCCAAAAGAGTTTCAGGTTCCAGTGAAATTCTGATGACATGTGGTTGCCTTTGTGATATACGGTATGCTTAGGGTGACCAGTCGTCCCGCTTTTGGCAGGACTGTCCTGCTTTCTAACAATTTGTCCCATGTCCCATGGCAATTTGAAAAAGTCTTAATTTTTAGAAAGAATGCACAAACGGGCAGGAGAACAGGAAGGGAATATATGGTTTTTGGCTGCCATGTGGCTATTACATCAGGATATGAGTTTTATATTATTTTTGTTAATTTTATAATGTTAAACTGTAATAATAACAAATAATTGTTGAGAAGTGATTATCGAGAACTGCTTATCAAAGTTTGCATTGTTGTCAGGCCCTGCCCTGCCCCTGCCCTGCCCCCCCCATGTTGTCCCGCTTTACCAATGTTAAAATCTGGTCACCTAGGTATGCTCACCCCTTTAGGTTACCTGTCCCCAAAGAGGCTGAATGGGGTAGACAAGCCCTGGGTCCAGTGAGCTGCCCCCACCTTTGGGTTGGCATCAGCTGTCTTGGCAGGCCCCACTGGCTGCATCTACTCCAGTGAGGTGCAACATGGCTAATCCCCTCAAAGCTCCCCCCAAACCAGGATGGGAACTGTCCTGCACTGTGAGCACCTCCCCTAATGGTTCTGACATGGTGAGATTAACAAGGCAGGTGGCAGTTGGATGAAAGCACATGGGAGGTGCTGCCTCCGGCCTGGGGCTTCCTCCTGCAGGGAAGCAGCCAAATTCCCTGCATTTGGGGTACACGCTGTTCACCTGTGCTTCTGAGAGGGGAGCTGTCAGGACCATTTGGAGACTCAGGAGGCACGATACCTGGTTTAAAGCCACCTCACTCTGCCTTTCCCCCCCTTTCCTTCCACCTGTGAGTGATGTGGACCTCAGCGGGGTCTCAGGGTGACAGACCACCAGACTTCCTGGATGGGTGGAAGGCCACAGCTGGACTGGCCTCTGCTTCCTCTGCTTACTACTGAGCCATGCTGGGCCTCGGTTTCTTCACCTGCAAAGTGAGCGACACTAGCAGCACATCCTCGGAACCCACTGCCATTCCTTCCCCTGTGACCCCAAGTCCCTGCTGCTCACATACACGGCCATGTTTGTACCTCCTCCCCACTGCAGCCAGAGGACTTATTTATGAAATTCAAACTCATGGGTTCCTGTTGCTTGTATGTTATGGAAAAAAATCAAATCTCTGACCTGTGTGTCTTCTGAGCCCCGCCAGCCTCTTCCGTGCTGCAGCCTAACCAGCCATCCTCCGTGGCCTTGAACCGACTCTGCTCCTTTAGGCTTCCTTGGCGTCGCAGCTCCCTGGGTCTGGAACGAATTTCCTTCCCTTTCCCTGTCCAACTCACACCTACCTCTCAGACCTCAGCAACTTCTGTGACCTCCTCTGTGGTCTGTAGTGTGCTTCTATAGCTTTATGAATCTATCCCCCTGGCACTCGAACCCCCCGCCCTGTTCACTTCTCAGCTCATTCTTTGCCTATTGACCATCCAGTCTTCTGCCTGTCGGGATCACTCAGCGAGGGCTCACGTTTGTGGCTACTCACCTCTGATCCCCAGAACGCAGCCCTGGCCTGGGACAGGCACGCTCTCAAGAAAATGTTGAATGAATGAACTAAAGGTGAAGATTAAATAAAAATATTGTACATAACTCCTTTTTTTTTTTTTTTGAGACAGAGCCTCAAGCTCTCACCCTGGGTAGAGTGCTGTGGCATCACAGCTCACAGCAACCTCCCTCTCCTGGGCTCAAGTGAGTCTCCTGCCTCAGCCTCCCAAGTAGCTGGGACTACAGGCGCCCCCCACAATGCCTGGCTATTTTTTGGTTGCAGCCCTCGTTGTTGTTTGGCGGGCCCAGGCTGGATTCGAACCCACCAGCTCAGGTGTATGTGGCTGGCACCTTAGCCGCTTGAACCACAGGTGCTGAGCCTGTACAGAAGTCTTTATGAAGCCTGTAGATGAACTTAATGCATGCCCACACAGGAGAAAAACACAATTTAATTCAAGCTGGGGGATTGGTGAGCTCCCACTTCATGGGCACAGTGTGAAGGTACATGGCACACGTCCTGGGGGAGGGGCACAACTACAACAGGGACCTTACCTAACAAATGCAACCATTGTAATCTAATGGTTTGTACTCTCATAGTAATCTGAGATAAAAAAAAATGATCGCACACAGAGTGCATTGTAAAATTGCACACGAACTTTATGGACACGCTGTGTTATTCTTCTAACTGTTGGTTGGGATAGAAAACAAAAATTCATCTGCATCAGTAGTGTTCTTCTTACTGGGTTGACCTGAATGTGCAAGATTTGGGGGAAACTGATCTAGTGTGGAAGAAAGTACAAACACACACACACACACACACACACAAGCCTTGTAGTGAAGTGAGTGTGCTCCTCTTCAGTTTCTTTCCAGAACTAGAATGTGATGGCAGGGAGGAGCCTGGATGTCCCAGGAGGGCTGGAGGGCCCCATCCACACATGGGCAGGCCTGAGGGTCCTCGCTGCCCACCCACACCGGGCCCAGACTCTGCTCCCAAACTCTGCCCCATGCAGAGAGGCGGCTGCAGACGCAGGTGGAGCTTGGTCTAGAATTATTAGAGCTCTCTGGAGAGCCCCAAGATACCTCCAACAGCAGCTCCTTCAAACGTCCCAAGTACCACCCCAGCCTCTGTGCATCTGGGCACAGCCTTTGCCTCATCTCAAAGCATTTCCACAGAAGACCAGTGTCCACAGGAGTTTTAGAGACTTTATTTATGTATAAACAATTTAAACACTTTGCCATAAATTATCTTTGCCTGTCCCTAGTCTTTGCTTAGCAGCAAATTAAAATTAATATAAAAACTCGATGAACAATTCATACATGTATATTACAAAAAAGTTCCTGTACCAAAGTTCTTATTAGACTTTTTTTTTAATTTTTAAAATTTTTTTTGTTTTTATTTTTATTTTTTTTTAATTTTCTCTCCTTGTGGTGACTGTCATGTGATTGTCTCAGTTTCTGGACCAAACAAACACACTAATAATTTTAAATCTGAAACAGTGATTGTGCCTTGCGGCTTATGTATGTACAGGGCGATCGGAAGTGGTACCTGTTAGCAAGAGTGTCACAATGCTGCACTTCTACCGCAACTGATACCCACAGACTACGGAATCTAAACAGACTATACCCTGTAACTGCGAATTACTGTCCACAATGGAATCTCCAAAGACAAAAGAGTATGAAATTTATCTGTAGTGATTATAGCCACCCTTTTGAATTAAATTTTACACTCTGCGCTCAAATAAATTAGCTCAGGCCAGACTTCGTTGGGACCTGAGACTTAAGTGCTGGACGGTATGATTTCGCTTTGATTTTTGATAAGAATTTCTTTTTTTTCCTCTTGTTTTTTTTTTCTTTTCTTTTCTTTAAAAAGTATTTCCAGTGCTCACTCCTCCACGTTTACCCCCCCTCCCCAGGCGCTACACACAAATCACCCCCAAAGTCGTGGTTTAATGCACCTGTATTTGCTTAAAACGAAAACATCTGAAGTCTTTGTCCAACGAGCAGTCTGAATCGTTGTTCTCAGCTGGTCTGGCGACGCCGGCCCTCGCGATGTCTGTGTGTCGCTCACGTGTGAATGAGTGAGGTAATTGGATATGAGGCCTTCTCGTCTGCATTGCTTTGATTTTTCACCTCCGTGTGTTTGTTTTCTTGTGTTTGCTTTTTGTTTTTGTTCTTTCGTTCCTCTCGGGCATTTCTGCTTCTCTTTTCTGTGTAGCAGACCCAGAACAAGTGGGTCATATTTTTAGGGGAACTTGGAACATTTTGTGTGTTTGTTCATTCATTCGTTTTTTTGTTTTCCTCAGAATTTTTTTCAGCCGGGCTTTAGTCTACTTCAGGATGAGGGACTTTTTCGCCTGGAAAGTAGCATTTGAACTCAAAAAATGTGAGCTTTCTTGCCACTTGGTACCCTAAAGCAGCCCAGCCTCAGTGCCCCTGTTAGATCTTCATCTCCTTAGGAGAGGAGAGAACAGTTAACGCCTGCCGAGCCATCCAGACAAGGAATGGCAGCAGATTATTTTGTTACCTCTTTCCCATCTCATTCTGTCTTAAAAACTGGATGTTGCTGCTACTGTCTGCAAGCTCTGGGTACTGCTCCACGGGGAGCACGTAATACCCCTCATACCCCTGCACACGCCCGGTGCTCAGAAGCTGCTGCCTCTCGCCCTCAGTCCACAGGCGGCTGCCCTCTCTCCCGTCCCTGGCTTTCTGCTGCTCCTTGGCCCAGGCGGTGCCCAGGGCCCTCTGTCTGGCCTGGTCCAGGACACGGGCCTTCTCTTCGTCCAGGGTGTCGGGGGTGAGGCCGTAGCGGATGCTGAGCAGCAGCGTGGAGTACTGGAACTCAATGTTCGTGAACCTTCGAGTCCTGCCGTTGACCAGCAGCGTGGGCTGCGACACGGTCACGTTCACCCCGCTCTCCAGCACCTTGCGGCCAATGGTGGTGCCCAGGGTGACCAGGTCGCCGTCGGCAGAGCCGATCTTCACAAAGTAGTGTGTGTCCTTGCCCTCGATGCTGTAGTGCATCTTGTCCAGGTAGTAGGCATTGTTCAGCACCGACGCCACCTTGCGGCTGTCCTCGCTGGCGATGCTGGACACGCCTGTGGTCACGCGCCCTTCTTTGATGGCGAACATGATGCCTTTGCCGATGATAGGCGTGGTGGTGGCGAACCAGTGGCCTGCTTTCTCCCGGATGTTGGCGTGGAGCTTTTTGGAAATGACCTGCCCTTCCAGAGCCAGGAAGGCCTGATTATGTCTCTCTGTTGTCTGCTGGACACCTGTGATGAGCTGTGGGCATAAGAAAACAGAGACAGCTGCAGAGATGGGCTGGGTAGTGCATTCAAAAAGAGTCAGAGAAAAATGCCTGGAACTCTCCTGCAAGATCTAGCATTGGGTCTGTATGGCTAGGAGCTCATATAATCCTACCTTTTGCAGCTCTGGTTGCTGGCTGGTTACCGCTATTCTAATGGTGTGGCCTGTCCACCTCGTCACTGTGTCACTAACTAAAACGATGGTGAAAGAGGCTTGCCACACTGCTGGAGTGGTCCCTCTGGGCCTATCCCCTTACACGTCTAGCCATTGCTGGCTAGACACCAAGAACGTCACCTGGTGTCGTGAGGGTTTGGCAGCTGCCTTGCCCCCTTCAGATCTGGGAATGTCCTGACCTGAAGGGCAGGGTGTTTATTTGAACAGCTGTATATACCTCTGTAATCTAGATTTCTTTGAGGCCACTGACCTGGATGTTCATTAACTTCTTTGGGCTAAGATCTTGCTATTCGAAATATACCTAGAAGGAGAGGAAACACTAGGATCCTCCCTATTTGAAAAGCAGAATCTTAAGCCTCACTCTACTCCAGAACTACTGGCTCAGAAGCTGCATGTTAGCAAGGTACCCGCAGTGATTTGTGTGCAGCAATGTGTGAGAGATTCGGGCTCCAAGGGCCAGAAGGAATATCCCTTGGCTATGAGTCAGTGGCTTTGGATCCTAGCCCTGGTTCTGTGGAGGGATGAAATCACCATTATCTCCTTGGCCTTGAGTTCTCCATTCGCAAATTACAACTTGTCTCAATTGGTGGTTGGGGGACAGGCTGGGATAATGGGGGAGGCCGTGTTTGGGAGGTAACGGCACTTAGATAAATGAGGGAAATGATGGCTATTCAGCCACTGAGTGGTCCCCAAGGGGCAGGACTGAGAGAATGTCGTTCTCAATTACCCAGCAGCTCCTCCTTGCCTCTCTATAGTTTCACAATCTGGACAATTATTCAGAGCAGCTGAGACCTTTCAGACAGCGCTGAACACCGCCTCTGCAGTGGGGGTTATCTGAGCGCTGACGCCTGCCCCTCCCACCCCATTGTAGCAGAGGTCTCAGCTGTGCCCAGATTGAAACGGACCACCCCGCAGTCATCATGGAAAGACCTAAGCACAAATTGTGTTCTGAAAACTCAATCTGTATACGTTTGCACCATAAAGCACTGAGGTTTTATGTGGGGCATAAAAATGTTCTTTAATGGGACAGAAACTGCAAACCACGCTTTATGACATGTCATAAAAGCCGGAAGGGTTATGATCTTATAGGCAGTGCAGATGGTAGGTTCCTGTTAAGATTTCTCTGTGCTGTTGTTAATCAAGCAGGGACTCATGGGTATATGCTGAAGAGATAATGATGCCACCATTAAGGTAATAATTGAGGTTGAGAAGAAATACGTGCTGTGGCAGACGGATGACAGCGTGGACATCCGCTTTCCTGGGAAGTCCCCATGTTTCCCGCACCTTTTATACCCAGCTCCGATGTTCTCCTCCACTGGCAGGCCCTGGGCTCCCGTGAGGTTCTACCAATGAGTTATTTGGATTCTCGGCAGGAACCTCTTCTTACCTGTCCATTCTCACTTGCTTGACTCTCTGACAGTTCATAAGGAGGAGGCACAAAATACATTTTGGCTCTCGGGAAGCCTGGAATTATGTTGCTAAGCTGAAATCCAAACATCACAAGCCAGCTTTTCACATCTGCAGTGGAAAAAAAAAATAAAGATTTCTGAAATCATGATGGGTAGAAAGCAGTAGTGGATCTGGGGAGAGAGGGCAGAATAAAATGGGCAGTTGGGTGTGGGGCCCAACGGGAGAGGGAGGCAAGAGCCTGTGAATGTCTCCTGGGTCCAGAGCCCCAGAACTTCTTTATGTGGGTTCTAGGAAGAAGATGTCCTTCTAAACTTGGCCACTTGATAGCCACCAAGTGGTGATCCAGAAGGCCTGTTCTGGATCTACACCTAGTTTCAAATGCCCTGGCTGTGTGACCTTTGGCAAGTTCCTGCCCCTCTTTGAGCCTCAGGTTCCTCAGATTTGAATCGAGATAACTGTACCGGTTTCCTTGATTGTTGTGAGGATTAAAGGAGAAAATCCATGTAAAGGCTTTTCTGCGTGCCCGGCATATGGACTGTTCAATAAATAGAGACTCCTTCATTCGGCAAGAATTTAAGGAGCATCAGTTATAGATGAAGATACAAAGGTGGACCAGAGCCGTGGCACACTGTGTGCCATGAGAGGACCTTAGGTATGCTGCGAAGCTTTTAAAGAGCATTAATTAAATTATTTTTGAAAGAAATTAAAAGCAGAGAAAGTATATTCCTTTTTCATTCTTTTTTTCCTTTGAGACCCTGTTGCCCTGGGTACAGTGCCATGGCATCATAGCTCACAGCAACCTCCAACTCCTGGATTCAAGCGATCCTCTTGCCTCAGTTTTTCTATCTTTAATAGAGATGGGGGGTCTCGCTTTTTGCTCAGGGTTGTCTCGAACTCATGTGCTCAAGGAATCCACCTGCCTTGGCCTCCCAGAGTGCTAGGATGACAAGCGTGAGCCACTGCACGCCTGGCCTTTTCACTCTTCTTTTGATCCACATAATTTTAGTGTGCCACACAAGTTTAACTATAGGTTCAAACATGCCATGAGATAAAAAGGTTGAAAAGCCCTGGACTAGGGGGATAAATGATGATGATTTTTGCCATGCCGGACCTTCGCACTGGGGAAGCCGTACCGAGGCTGGCTTACCAAGGACCCATTTCTGCAGGCTTCTTACATTTTGGGGGAGGGGTAGTGGTCAAAGTCTTTGTTGGCACCAGCTAGAATGCTGTGGAGTCATAGCTCACAGCAGCCTCAAACTTGGGGGCTCATCCTCCTGCCTCAGGTGATCCTCCTGCCTCAGCCTCCTGAGTAGCTGGGACTACAGGCACCCACCACAATGTCTGGCTACTTTTCTTGTTTAGCAAGCCCTAGGCTGGGTTCAAATCTACCAGCCCCGGTGCATGTGGCTGGCACCCTAACCACTGAGCTATAGTCATTGAGCCATAGTTGTTCTATTATTTATTTATTTATTTTTATAATGTTATATTTTTATTTTATTTTATTTTATTGAGATAGAGTCTCACTGTATGAGCCCTTGTAGAGTACTGTGGCATCACTGCTCATAGCAACCTCAAACTTGTGGGCTTAAGTGATTCTCTTACCTCAGCCTCCCCAGTAGCTAGGACTACAGGTGCCTGCCACAATGCCTGGCTATTTTTTTGTTGTAGTTGTCATTGTTGTTTGGCAGGCCTGGGACAGGTTCAAAGCCTCCAGCTCTGGTTTATCCCACTAGCTCTGATGTATGTGGCACCACATATAGGCACCAAGCTGGGTTTTTCTATTTTTAATAGAGATGAGGTCTCACTCTTTTTATGTTTCTTAGAGACAGAGTCTCCCTCAGTAGAGTGCTGTGGCATCACAGCTCACAGCAACCTCCAGCTCTTGGGCTTAGGCGATTCTCTTGCCTCAGCCTCCCAAGTAATTGGGACTACAGGCACCTGCCATAACGCCTGGCTATTTTTATTGTTGTTGCAATTTGGCCTGGCTGGGTTCGAACCCACCACCCTTGGTATATGGGGCTGGTGCCCTGCTCACTGAGCCATAGGCGCTGCCCAAGCTCTCACTCTTTCTCAGGCTGGTCTTGAACTCAGGTTCTCAGGCAATCCACCTGCTTCAGCCTCCCAGAGTGCTAGGATTACAGGTGTGAGCCATAGTGCCTGACCCAGACTTCCTATTCTCAAAGAGAGGCCAAGAGAGGGCACTGCACGCTCGGAGTGAGATGCCCTGCCAGGGGTCAAGGTCCGGTCCTTACGGGAATTATACCACCTGCTCCAAGCATCCTGCCCTCTACTGAATGTTCTAGTTTCTCAGAATAAGACTCCTTCGGCAGTGACCAGCCCTGGACATCTGTCTTTCAAAACAACTTGGTGAAAATGGTGAATAACATCTTCATCAATAGCACTGGACCAAAGTCCGGCAGACTGACCTCATTATGTCTTTTTTTTTTTTTTTGAGACAGAGCCTCAAGCTGTCCCCCTGGGTAGAGAGCCGTGGCATCACAGCTCACAGCAACCTCCAACTCCTGGGCTCAAGAGAGTCTCCTGCCTCTGCCTCCCAAGTAGCTGGGACCACAGGCACCCGCCACAATGCCTGGCTATTTTTTGGTTGCAGCTGTCATTGTTATTTGGTGGGCCCAGGCTGGTTTCGAACCCGCCACCTTAGGTGTATGTGGCTGGTACCCCAGCCACTTGAGCCACAGGCGCCGAGCCCTCATTATGTCTTTATCGCTGCTTAGAATGGTCTCCCCAAGGTCATGCCTGGCACCCTGTGTCCCACTCCCTTTCCTGTCCCATTTCCACCCCTCATCAGCCCCCCCAATACTCCCCTTGATCACACTGGAATTCACATTTGTCATCAGAAGATGTGTTCCCCGTGACTTCAGTCTCTGAGAGTTCCTTTCTCTCCCTCCCTTTAGTGCTCTCACTAAAGCTCTCTTCCCCCTGAGAACTTTGGTCCCTGGCTTTTCTCCTACAGTCACTGAACCTGGGGGGACAAGAGCTCCTTGTTGCAGTCACTACTGACCCTTGGCCACTCTCCTGCATTTCTTGAAGATTTCAGCTTTTGCTCCACTGTCATCCCTCCCTCTCTGCTTCTGAGTCAATTCTGAGTGATTACCTTATACCAGTTTCTCCTCCCACCATCCTGATCTCTCTGTTCCTAGGCCTCCTCCCTTTTGATAAGGCATCGTCAAACTACGGCCCATGGCCCACATGCAGCCTGCCTAGGACATTTATCCAGCCCTCGGGATGTTTTTGCCGCAGCTGCCTGTCCTGCTTAGCAACCAACTCGTCCCAGAGCCCGCAGTCCGGACCTCCAACGGTCTGAGGGACAGTGAACTGGCCCCTGTTTAAAAAGTTTGAGGACCCTGCTTTTGATGATCTGCCCCTCTCACTTGTGCCCATGCTCTGGACCTTGTCATCACCATTCATTTTGATCCCCTGATGCATCTCCCCCTCCGACCACTGCCTCAATTCTTTCTTTCTTTCTTTCTTTCTTTTTTTTTTTTTTTTTTTTGAGATAGAGCTTTAAGCTGTCCCCCTGGGTAGAATGCTGTGGCATCAAAGCTCACAGCAACCTCCAACTCCTGGGCCCAAGCGAGTCTCCTGCCTCCACCTCCCAAGTAGCTGGGACCACAGGGGCCCACCACAATGCTCGGCTATTTTTTGGTTGCAGCTGTCATTGTTGTTTGGTGGGCTTGGGCTGGATTCAAACCTGCCACCTTAGGTATATGTAGCTGGTGCCTTAGCCACTTGAGCCACAGGTACCGAGCCCTTTCTTTCTTCTTTTTTTTTTTTTTTTGAGACAGAGTCTCAAGCTGTTGCCCTTGGAGAGTGCCGTAGTGTCACAGCTCACAGTAACCTCTAACTCTTGGGCTTAAATGATTCTCTTGCCTCAGCCCCCCAAGTAGCTGGGACTACAGGTGCCCACCACAATGCCCGGCTATTTTTTTGTTCCAGTTGTCATTGTTGTTTAGCAGGCCTGGGCTGGGTTTGAACCCACCAGCCTTGGTGTACATGGCTGGCACACTGCCCACTGAGCCACAGGTGCCTCAACTCTTTCTAACGCCTTGACGCCCACAGTCCTTTAATGCCCCCACCCCCAGGGCCTTCAGTTTATCCTAAATTCCTTTTCCCTGACTCTTAGTGTCCTGGTGTTTCCTCTCTTCTTACCTTGCATGCCTCTATGACCAGGCACTAGCGCGGTTCCCTTGGGTACCTTCTCAGGCCCCCTGCCCCTTTTTCGTTTCGTCACACTTGCTTGGTGGAGACACCATATTGGCTAAGTCCCGGTTTTTGCCTAGCACCTGTGCAGCTGAATGTAGCCGGAGAGGAAGAATCGTGACCATGCTGACCGGTGTCCCTTCCCACGCCGATCCTAGGCCTCGTCTGTGCCTTCCTGCCACCTGGTGATCTCACTACATGACTTCCCGCCGTTCAGTCACTCTTATTCTCCTGGACAATTTTATTTCTTTTTATCACCTAAAACCTCCAATACCCACTTTCTCTTCCTCCCACTAGCAGCTGCCCCTGTTTCCTATTTGGAGACAACGGATGCAGCCAGAGGAGAGTTTCCCTCAACCCCTGTCACATTTGCCGATGGTGACGTGACCACCAGCACTGCGCTGAGTTGCTGCTTTTACAGGAGCTGTTCAGGTTCTGTCCTCTGCTCTGTGCGAGGTCACGTCCTTTCTTGCCATCTCAAGGGCATCCCTCTAGCAGTTTTCTCTCTCACATCATTAATTTGCTCTCTCTTCTCATGATCGACCCCCTCAGCACACAAACCTGCTGCTGAATGTCCCACCGTAGTGGAAGTTCCCCTCTTGTCCCAGCTTCTCCCTTAGCACCCATGAGCTTCTCAATCCCCTTTACAGAATGTCTCACCCTCACACTAATCCTCATTGCCTCCTGTTCTCTGGCGCTCCCTCGAATCTCCTTTGGCTCCCACCCCTAACTGAGGCAACCTGGTGGGCAACTAAGCCCAATGCCCATGTTTGTTTTTATCCTATTTGATCTATTAGACACCTCTGAGACGTGGCACCCTCCTGCCTTTCTTCTTTTTCTGGCTTTCTGGATAGGACATGCTCCTGTTTTCCCTTCTCCCACGGTGGCAGCTGCCGCTCGTCTGTTTCTGGTTCCTCCTTGTCTCCCTGATCTCTCAGTGTTGGAAGGCCCCAGACTCGACTCAGTCCGTGAACTTCCCCTCCACTCTGTCTCCACCCACAAGCATGGTGATCTCATCCAGCCTCAGAGCCCAAAGACCATCGACAGGCTGTGCTGACTGCAAATTTCTATCTCCAGCCTGGGCCTTTCCCCGAACTCGGATTTGTTTATCTAACTACCTTTCAGATTTAACTCATCCAAAACAGAACTCTTCCCCCACTCTGGCTACCCACCATCTTCCCCATTTCGGCTAGTGGCAACTCCATCCTGCCGTTACCATCCCGGACTCTTTCTTTCCTTCACTCTTCACATCAAATCCATTAATAAACCCTCTCCTATTTTACGATTAAGGTAAAATTTGCATATTATAAAAATTCATGTTTTTTTGTTTTTATTTATTTTTTTGACACAGAGCCTCAAGCTATTGCCCTGGGTAGAGTGCTGTGGCATCATAGCTCACAGCAACCTCAAACTCCTTGGGCTTAAGCGATTCTCCTGCCTCCCCTTCCCAAGTAGCTGGGACTATAGGCGCCTGCCAGAAAGCCCGGCTATTTTTTGGTTGTAGTTGTCATTGTTGTTTGGCAGGCCCGGGCTGGATTCAAAGCCGCCAGCTCTGGTGTATTGGCTGTGCCTTAGCTGCTTGAGCTACAGGTGCCACCATGGTTTTATTTTTTATTTTTATTTTTATTTTTTACAGCTTTTGGCTGGGGCTGGGTTTGAACCCACCACCTCCAGCATATGGGACCAGCGCCCTACTCCTTTGAGCCACAGGTGCTGCCCATGTTTTAATTAATTTATTATTTATTTATTTATTTTTTGAGATGGTCTCAAACTGTTGCCCTGGGTAGAGTGCTGTGGCATCACAGCTTCCAGCAGTCTCAAACTCTTGGGCTCAAGTGATTCTCTTGCCTCAGTCACCTGAGTAGCTGGGACTACTGGCCCCTGCCATAACGCCCGGCTATTTTTAGAGATGGGGTCTCACTCTGGGGTCTCACTTTAGGCTGGTCTCAAACTCGTGAGCTCAGGCTGTCCACCCACCTTGGCCTCCCGGAGTGCTAGGATTACAGGTATGAGCCACTGCACCAGGCCTGGTGTGTAGGGTTTAATGTTGACTGTGCTACTAAACGTGTAAGTAGATAAGAACCCCTTGATGAAAAGGAATCTGGGACCCATGGTCCATCTATCTTTCTCAAGCACAGACTAGTGCTTTGCATGACTTCATGTCTACACACATTAGCCACAGACCATTTAAGAGTCACTTAAGAACACAGGTTTGAAACTGCCTTAAGAAAGTGCCTTGTGTTGGCATCAAGCTGAGAGAAGCTTGGCCTTAATCCAACAGCAACCATATAGTTACAGAGCACCTACTACGTGCCAGGTCAGTGCTGGGTGCTCCAGAGCATTAGTTTCTCAAGTATGGATATTTACTGTCACCTGTGATGATTTTTTTTCTATATCCAGGAATCACCTGTACTGTATTATTTACTTAGTGATTGAAGAATAATACTCATTGTGCCTGTGGCTCAAGGAGTAGGGCGTCTGCCCCATATACCCGAGGTGGCGGGTTCAAACCCAGCCCCAGCCAAAAACTGCAAAAAAAAAAAAAAAATACATTTGCCTTTTCCATTTAGGTAAGTCCACTTTAAAAAAGAAACTTTATATCACTGCCATAAAAGGCAAAGCAAGCTCACTTGATGGAAACAGAAAATAACTGTAAAATTAAAACAAAGAACACGAAGTCGTGCAATTAGATGAGAGCACGATTTTGTTACCTGCTACTGAGGAAGACTTAAACCTTCTCTCTCTTGTTGAAACGGGAGATTAGACGTGTTAATGAGATGTTAAACACACACCAGCAGCAAGTGGAGACTTTCTCCTCGACTGAATTGGAAGAATCAAGAGAGTATCGCAAAGGGAATAACTTTGCTGCCGTTTCCGTGTTATTTAATACTTCATCTGTATATACAGAAACTCAGCCCGTCTTTCCCCAGGGACACGCTGGCTATGTGGGCAATGCCAAGAAAAGCAGGAGAAATGCTCGCCCTCAGAAGACTGTGCCCATCTTCTCCCTGCAGGGTCTCTTTCTCCCCAGCTCAGGGTCCCTTCCGGGATGTAAAGGTGATGTGAGGAACTTGCTGCCTTTGAGAACCAGGATTTTTTTTTTTTTTTTGAGACTGAATCTCACTCGGTCTGTAGAGTGCTGTGGCATCATCATAGCTCATAGCAACCTTGAACTCCTGGGTTCAAGCAATCCCCTTGCCTCAGCCTCCCGAGTAGCTGGGACTACAGGTGCCCACCACTATGCCCGGCTAGCTTTTCTATTTTTAGTAGAGATGGGGTCTCATTCTTGCTCAGGCTGGTCTTGAACTCCTCGAGCAATCCACCTGCCTTGGCCTCCCAGAGTGCTAGGATTGCAGGTGTGAGCCACCAAGCCCATTGAGAGCCAGGATTTTAATGGCTGCTCCTATGAGCAGTGACAGCTATGTGCCTGTCCTTTTTTTTTTTTTTTTGGAACTAAAACTATATGGAATGCTTCATGAATTTGCATGTCATCCTTTCACAGGGGCCATGCTAATCTCTGTATCGTTCCAATGTTGGGATATGTGCTGCTGAAGAGAGCCCTCCCTGCCCTACTGTTCTTGCTCGTCCTCCCCTTCCTCCTCTTTTTAAAGTTTCCAACACTGGCGCTGTCTCATCCTCTTCTGAAATGTTTCCTTGAGTTGCTCACCCCTCCTCCATTCTGCAGAAGTCTCTTCTGACCCCCCCAACTCCTCCTCCTTTTGAAGTAATTGGTGCTATCTCGTGACAGGCTCCCTCAACAGTTTGTAGCCAGGGAGTCCTGGAGGCAGGAGCTGGTGATGGGGCCCATCTAATAACTCATTACTCCCTTTTCGCACGTTCTCCACAGTGCGTGATTGTCCTCCGCCAAGGCACGGTCTCCCTCTGAAAGTGCCGTCACACGGAGTCTTCGGGTGTAAAGTGTAAATATGAGATGAGGATAATGTGAGGGGGAGGTTGTGTCTTCCTCTTCACTTAGAGAAATTAAACACCACAAATTCAGACTGTAAGCTAAGGTGTGCCTGGGGTTTGTCAGCCCAGAGATTCGCCAGACAGAAGGAGATGGAGGGAGGAGGGGAATCCGGGTCTCACAGGCTACCTGTCTGGAGTTTCTAGTTTGCTAAAGCAAAGCCACTCAGAGCAGAGTTCACATCTATTTCAAGGTGGATCTAGAGACTCCTGTCCATGTTTTCCAGGAAATTATGCAAAGGCCGTGTCCTCACTCTGCATCTACAAACTCTCTCTCTCTCCAAGTCCATCCCATGCTATCAACAATGAAAGCATTTATTAGGCTTCACTTTGTACTTTACTTCTCATGATCATTTAATTTTCACAGCCTCACCAGGTGAGTAATACTATTATGATGATTTTGCAGACGAAGAGACCACGGCTTAGAAAGTCTAAGACATTTTGCCCAAGTTGCACAGCAAGAGATGAGCAAGGCCAGGACTGGTGTTTTGGGATGAACTGAGATGCTCACATCAGAGGGAACTGGTCTGAGGACAGGGGAGAGTCTGCGGCTGAGTGTGGGCTCCAGGGTGCTCAAGGCTGAGATGCTGACACTGGGAAAGTCCAGGGTGCTGCGGGTTTTTGGGAGGGAGCCTGTTTCTTGGTCTTTTTCTCCTCTCATATCTTCTCACCACAGATGTAGCAAAGGTCAATTAAAAAAATAACTGTTGAAAATGGTGCCGGCCTGGAGCCCCTAAGTGGGGAAGGAAGTGCTTCTTGCCCCCTCCACCCACTCCCAGCAGCTGCACCTGTGTTCCTGCCCAGGTGTCTCTGACCCTGCCCCGTGGGCACTGCTGTCCTATGTCTCTGCATTCTCGGATACGCATGGAACCTCTGCCATCTTCAGGCACGGCCACTTCATTCAGAGGGCTCTGTTTCCAAACAGCAGCCATTCTTTTACTTCTCTCTGATAGTGGGAAGAGAAGGTTCTGTTTTTTGCGTTCCTCTCGACTACGTCTTAATTACCTCTTCTGCTTAAATTGTGAGCAGCAAGTTCAACCACTCTGCTAGTCTCCTAAGTGGCAAATTAAGACTAATTTAGATGGGGTTTACAGATGAGCCTACATGTGAACAGCGGAGAATGGATCAGTGTTCTCTGCTTGGATCTGCTCCCCCACCCCCCCACCCCGGGGCCATCTCATGATGAACAGGCAGCGGGCGTAGGTGGGGCCTGGCCCGGCCCCTTCTCCACCTGCCTCCCCTCCCCCCCAGCTGCAACTGCGGACATCCAGCCCATCCTTGCATACTGTTCTCCGACAACAATCCTTTATTTCAGACTCTTTCTGATGGTTTCTGGATTTAGTTTATTTTTGAGACCCTGGGTAGAATGCTGTGGCATCACAGCTCACAGCAACCTCCAACTCCTGGGCTCAAGCGAGTCTCCTGCCTCCGCCTCCCAAGTAGCTGGGACTACAGGCGCCCACCACAACTCCTGGCTGTCTTTGGTTGCAGCCATCATTGTTGTTTGGCAGACCCAGGCTGGATTTGAATCTCCCAGATCAGGTGTATGTGGCTGGTGCCTTAGCTGCTTGAGCCAGGGGTGCCGAGCCCTGGATTCAGTTTTGTTGGATGCAGTTCAACTTGATTTGATTCCCATTTATTGAGTCTCCATGAAGCACTGGAAGGAGGAAAGCCACCTTGCTATTCAGAAAACCCTGCTATTTTTTTTTCCTTTTCCAGAGAACCAGGAAAATAGCTGAGGGGGTCAGCGAGGTTGATGGCGCCTCGTGAATGGTTTTGCTTGGGCCTCGGCAGCAGTAGTTGTGTGTTCAGGTTTTTTGCCTCTGGCTGACTCATTCCTAACGTAACCAGTGCCAAGCTGGGCTCTGGGAAGGACATTCTGTGTGGGGCAGGATTCCCTCCTCTGGCTAAGGTAGGTGTGGTTTGCCCCCCACCCCACGCTGTTCCCTCTCCCTGGAACATTCCTCCTCTCCCTCCCTCCTCCAGGGCTACCTGTTCAGAAAGGCTCTTGTGAACACTTTAAATAGAGGAGACTCTTCCCATCCCTTTATAAGCCCTCTCCTAGCTTATTTATTTTGCTTATTATTACCTGATATTATGTATGTGTGTGTGTGTGTTTTTCTGAGAGGTGCATTAATCTGAAATTGCAGTGAATTGGAAAGAAAAGTCACATTAAGCCAGGGGGTAAGGGCCTAGCAGGGCCTCCCCATGAAACACCAGGGAGTTGAGGAGGGTTACAGATGGTGGCCTAGTTAGTGCGGCCACAGCTCCTGGGCGTGGCAGGAACCAGCCACTTCTGTATGTGGGGATCCTGGTTCAACTTTGAAAGGTCTGGAGCTCTTCGGTGAAGCATCTCATGGCCACAGGTTCATCTTTTAGGTTGCCTGATTATTTCTGCATCACGGCACCCTGAGGGCAGCACTGGGCTCCAGGGAGCTGCTGCTTTCTTTCCTGCCTTGTAGGCTGGACAACTGACCCCTGGTATTCTGACTGTTGATGCCTCTGGCCCATGGCCAAGAGCTGTGAATTTTCCAGAACTTGGGGGGCTTTGGTCGTCTTATTGTTCCTCTATATGATGCCTGGACAGGTGAGATGGCCCTGGACTGCCTGCTGGAAGCTGGTCCTTTGGTGTCTGATCCCTCTGGCTTCATCTGTCTATAGCTATAATCCATCATCTATCTATCCTGGTTTCCTTGGTTGTTTTCCTGAAGACACTATCTTTCTCCCCACTGTATCTGTAGTATTTAGTACATGTTATTAGATACTCTAAGAATATTTGTTGGATGGATGGATGGATGGATGGATAGACAAGGACCTTCTTTTCACTAATGTCTCACTTATCAGGGGGAAGTAGATCATCAGCCCTCCTCAGCCCCTCCTCTCATGCCCCTCTCCAAACTCCCTATGCCCTCTTGCTTTTGCTCACAGCCTTGAGTCCACATCTGCCAACCAAGATCTCTGTAATTCTTCAGGTCCAGTTTGACACAGGCCCTTCTGTATTACATCAAATCCTGCAAATCTGAATGACTCTACAGGCAAAACACACGCGTACACCCTTGAGAGAAGGCTAGTGTCTTGTTCACTATTGAATCACCAGAATCCAGCATGGTTCTAGGTTGCCACTCTAGAAATGTTTTTTGAATAAATAACTGCAGACTTAATTCTGCTTTGTGTTATCATTGGTTATTTGTGTCTGTCTCCTTTGTAGGTAAAAAATTGACTCATAGTCTCATGCTAGCTCAATGCTTCACTAGAAATGACTGTGACTCGCGCAGATACGATCTGGGAACATCCACTCTCTACTTGCCAGGCACTAGACTTTACCTACACAAGTTCATTTGCTTGTCATGATTGCTCTATGGGATGGTTTTACAAGTGCCTTTTCACAGAGAAGGAAACTAGAGTTCAGAGGGATTGGACAACCAGCCCAAGGTTCTGTGGCTTATAAATAGAAGAGAGAGAATTTGAGGCAGGTATTTCTGACACCAAACTCCCATTTTCTCCCCTGCTTAGGCTCCTTTCCTCTGTCGGGATAGGAAGGGCTCTTATAAAGTTACTTCAACTGAATGGACTTGAAAGCGGTCAGGACGTCTTCAAACAGCCCCGTGACTGCTCTGTACTGATGTCCCTCACTTTTCAAGACACTGTACTGCTGCCAGCTGCACTGCCTCGGCTTTGCACTCCCTGGATTCTCCTGCCATCAGATGTCAGCCCCTCTTTCCGAGTTCCCTACAGCCCACAGGACAACCACCCCATAGGGAGCCACTGCCCACGCGCAGCAGCAAAGCCCTCACCTGTCACGTAATTCTTCAAATCCAGCTCGTTGCTGAGAGGGTTGTTGCTCTTAAACATGTACAGGTTAAAGGGGGCCGGCTCTTTGCCCACGTTTTTCCACATGGTATAGTCTGGAGAGGTCCACCGTCCCGCCAGCACATCGTAATCACGCTGCGTGAAGTGGACCAGCTTGGTCAGAGGGTCGTAGAGTCCCCCGTGGAAACCGATGACCATCTGGAAGTCAGGGTTGGAATCAAAGTAAATCTCCCCATAGGCCGTGTACTGCAGCTGTTTGATCATGAGCCCATTGATGCTGAACACAGCCAGAGGGGTCCCTGTGTTATCAGAGGCAACATAGTACTCCTCCCCGCTGCTGCTCTCCATGGCAAAGAGGTGGCCCTGAAGGTCGTAGTACAGTGAGGTAATCTCCGAATTGGAGTGATTGTAGACGTGGGTGACGCGGGTGGGGTTGTGCAGGTCGGAGTAGAAGTACTGCAGGTGGTGGCCCAGGTTGGTCTTGTAGGAGGCCCGCCGTCCCACGCCATCGTAGCGGTATTGCACGCTCCACCCGCTGGCCTTGTTGTAGGCTCTTGTCAGGAGACCCTTGGAGTTGTACTCGAAGATGTCAGACCCCCGCTGGCACAGATAGCCATCATCGTCAATTTTGTACTGCACGTCGCCGAGTCTGGTTATCCGATCCCGGAGGTCGTAGCGCAAGGGCATGAGGCGCACGTTGTTGCCTGGGTTCAGGAGGTGGAGGTTCCCGTTGAGGTCGTAGCTGTAGCGCCAGGTTGGCCGGTCGTTGACGGCCACACTCTGGAGCTGGCCGTCCCCATCGTAGTCGTACGTGTACTTTGTGGTGTTGGCGTAGGGCCCCAGCTTCAGCTCCCTCTTGATCACCCTGCCCATGCTGTCGTATTGCACTGTCATCCAGTACATCAGGGACCGGAACATCTCATACTGCACTTCCTTGATGCGCCCGTGGGTGTCAAAGTGTTTGCTGAGGGTCATCACAGCAGTGGTGATGATCTGGTTGATGTCGTAATAGATGACTCCAAACTTGCCAAAGTGCTCCACCTTGCCGGAAATCTCGTCATAGCGGTAGAGGTCAACGGGGAGGGGGGTCTCGCTTATGACAGGCTTGATGCTTGCGATCCGGAAGCTGTTGTCGTGATAGGTGTAATCGAACCTGGCATTGACCATGCCTTCCTCGGAGAACCTGTAGATCTGCTTGTCCACCAGGGGCCCGATCTTCCGGTATCTGATGGTGCAGGAGAAGCCCCCGCTTTGGAGGTTGACCATCTTCAAAACACCAGTGGTCTCGTCATACCCAAAGGTGACGGCGGTACTGTCGTAGACGATCTCTGATAACTTGGAGAGTTTCCCATACTTGTAGAACACCTGGCGCCCAGTGCCCAAGAAGGACGTCTTCAGGATTCGGCCGTCGTCACTGTAGTCGAAGATGACCGAAGCGTTGCTTTCAGGTGGATTGTAGATGTTGCGGATGTAGCCGATGGAAGTGTGAGTGGACATGCTGTGCCGGGCGACGCTGGGCATGGTGACGGCATGGAGACGGTCGGAGGAGTCATACTCAAATATATACTGGCGCTGGCTCTGCAGCAGGAGGACCATGGACTGCAGGGAGGAGAGGGGAAAGGGAACATGTGAGTTGGCTCTGAAGGACCAAGCACCGAAACGGACAGAATTTATTCCATTCCAACAAATGTCAATTCAAAAGCCGTGAAGGATGGGAAGCTTAGACCAGAGATTAAATGGATTTATCTCACTGTGCTTGCCAATTCTGATGGATCAGAGTGATCGTCTAGATCACAACTTCCCAAACTTTAATGAGCTTCACAATACCTGGGGATCAAGAGTTTTAGATCAGCCTGAGCAAGAGCGAGATCTGGTCTCTACCAAAAATAGAAAAACTAGCTAGGTGTTGTGGCAGGTGCCTGTAGTCTCAGCTACTTGGGAGGCTGAGGTGGGAGGATCTCTTGAGCTCAAGAGACGGAGGTTGCTGTGAGCTATGATGATGCATGGCACTCTACCTAGGGTGAGGTAAGTAAACAAAAACAAAACAAAAATACCCAGGGATCTTATAAACAGGCAGAGTCTGATTCAGTAGTTCTGGAGCAGAGTCTGGGGATCTGTGTTTGTAACAAGCTCCTGGGCAATGCTGATGTTGCTGGGATCATGCCTTGAGTATCAAGGGCTTGGAGGGCTGAGGTGAGAGGTGTGGAGTTTGCCTCTGGGCTCAATAACAAGGAACCTTGTGACTGGGCAGAAGTGATTGCCACTAGCCCTGCAGGGGAGAAGTATGACACACACACTGTGTTTTTTGCCACCCTGACTTTTGAAGCTGCCACAAAGATGAAATAACCCACAATCACTAATTTCTTGAGAAAAAACAAATGGCCTCACTAGAGGCAATTGGGAGATTCCTCCCTCCCTCTGTCAACCACTGCAGTATTTTATGGTATAATGAGAAGAGTGTTCAGGAGGGACCAAGGGAACTCGGCCCCTCTCTTGCAGGGGGGGAATAGCATTGTCTGCAAGCTGCTGTCCTAATGAGTTGGTAAGGGAGAGAGACAGGGATCTGTGCCGAGGGGAGGACAGGTGAGAGGCCCAGGCTGACCAAGTCCCTGACTAATGACTCGATGACCAGGCCAGCCTTCAAAAATCTTGACATGTGCCCAGAGGGACCTTTTTATAAACTGCCATTCCACTCTGACCTCTTTCCAGCACAGGAGACCTGATTCTGGCACTTTCAGACACAAGGAATTATGTAGAGAGAATCTGTTGGCTGTTTCAGCCAGTAGTCCAAGTAGGAGGGTGTTGCTCTGTGTAGTCGAGTTTTAGGCAAAATTCCCCATCCTGATGGCTTAATTTAGGGCAAGGCAGAAATGAATCACTGCATTTCCAATTCATAAGTAGTGATTAGCCGCGCTGCCAGTGGGGTGATTCTGTCCGCTTCAACAGCACTTTTTTCTTTTCCTGGCATAAAACCAGACAATCTGTCCTTTTTGCCATTACTGAGTGTCTAGCACTTTTCCTTCCCTCTAATGGTACCAGTGCTGAGGTATGAATAGCATTTTTCCATCAGGTTTCCTACCTCCTGGTGAGGGTAGGAGCATGAGGGGGCCTTCACAGAGTCAGAGTGAAGATGTTAGGATGTCTTATGGCAAAGCGTAACAGGCTGGCCTGCGCGGAGCAGGGGAGAACAGCGCCCTCTGATGGGCGGCACATCACCCACCTTGTCAAGGTAGGAGTAGCTCCACACCTTCCCGTCGGCGAACATGCGGGACACGATCCGGCCTTGCTTGTCAATGTCTGTCCTCTCGCTCATGGCTCCGCGCTGCAGGCCAGCCAAGCGTCCGTTGAAGAAGTACGAGACGTTGACAGCTGCCAACCCACTGCTGGGGAGCCAGAGGAAGGGGCGGCCCACCTGGTCATAAATTATCCTCAGGGTGAACTTCCGGTGATCATCATAGATCTTTTCTGTCCGAATATTCCGGTCATAGTCGATGGACAAGAGGTTTCTTCCATGGACCTAGGGAAACATAACGGGCATGGTTTGAAAGACACTGCCCAGACATGTGGCTCAGGCTTCTCTGGAGCACATAGCTGGCCTGGCCAGGAAATAAATATGCATCAGAGGAAGAAATAACCCTGCAGTTATTTAGCGTAGTGCTTTCGAAATTCCTTACTGTCATGACACTCATAGAAAAAGATAATAGGGCTCGGCGCCTATAGCTCAACCGGCTAAGGCGCCAGCCACATACACCTAAGGTGGCGGGTTCGAATCCTCAGCCCGGACCCGCCAAACAACAATGACGGCTGCAACCAAAAAAAAAAAAAAAAA
>CAUYTI010110381.1:0-14368 GCA_963575145.1 Galago senegalensis | reverse complement strand
AGAATTGCTTAAGCCCAGGAGTTGGAGGTTGCTGTGAGCTGTGACATCACAGCACTCTACCCAGGGTGACATAGTGAGACTCTGTCTCAAAAAAAAAAGAATTACACAGTGATTATGGTTGCATAACATTATGAGTTTACTAAAAAACACTGAATTGTACTCTTCAAACTGATTAAAATGGTGAACTATATGCTATGTAATTTTTTAATTTCAATAAAAAATTGTAAAACAACACTGAAGACATTGAAAATATCTTGAACTGGCACGCTCAGCACAGGGGTTATGGCATCAGCCATATACACCTAGGTTGGCAGGCCCGAGCCCAGCCTGGGTCAGCTAGACAACAATGGCAATTTCAACGAAAAAATGGCTGGGAGTTGTGGCGGGCGCCTGTAGTCCCAGCTACTTGGGAGGCTGAGGCAAGAGAATTGCTTAAGTCCAAGAGTTTGCGGTTGTTGTGAGCTGTGACACCACAGCACTCTACCCAGGGTGAGATTCTTGTCTCAAAAAAAAAAAAGGAAAAAGAAAAGAAAATATTCTGAACCTATATTTTGTTGGTTTATTTTTTTAATTTTTTATTTCAGATTAACGCAAGGGTACAAATGATTAGGTTACATTGTCTGTGCTCGTTAGGTAAAATTCCAATTGTAGTTGAGCCCTTTACCCAGGGAGTGTGCTATACACCTTTACATTGTTCCATTAGGTGAGAGCTTACCAAGCCTCTCTCCCCTTCTCCCTCTCTTGATTTTAATTGTACCTTTCTCTAAGGTGGGAGCATAGTTGTTTATCTACTCTGAACCTCTATTTTGATAAATCCTTCTTAACCCACAACTTGTATACATACAAGTCTTTTTTAAAAATCCCTTTCCTGATCTACATTCTTCTGTGGTAACTATTCCAATAACAGGAATTTCAGAAATGGATGAAGAAATGAATTCAAGGCTCGGCGCCTGTGGCTCAAGCGGCTAAGGCGCCAGCCACATACACCTAAGGTGGTGGGTTCGAATCCAGCCTGGGCCCGCCAAACAACAATGATGGCTGCAACCAAAAAAAAAAATGGCCAGGCGTTGTGGCAGGCACCTGTAGTCCCAGCTACTTGGGAGTCTGAGGCAGGAGACTCGTTTGTGCCCAGGAGTTGGAGGTTGCTGCGAGCATGATGCCATAGCACTCTACCCAGGGGGATAGCTTGAGGCTCTGTCTCAAAAAAAAAAAAAAAAAAAAAGAAATGAATTCAAAATTCTAACAAGAGGTGGGTTTCAGTCAAGGTCACAGTACCGTGGCATACCCAGGCTCAAGGAACTGACACAATAGTGCATTAGGGCCAACACTGTCTCTTGCAATTTGAATAAGTCCCTTATCCATCATGCCCCTCTGAAGTAACAGCCTCATTTTCCTACTGACATTTACTTGAAACAAGCAAGCAAGAGCCACTGGCTAGGCAGTGCCGGCCTGCAGTAGCTTCCACACTTTTTCTGGTCCATCCACCAGGACTTCCTCCGGTTAAAGTTAAACACAGGCTTGCTCCAAGGCCACATGTCACAATGGCTATGTAGCTGACACTCAGGGATGTGCAGCTCAAACAAGTAACTTATTTGTATAAGTAATAGTTTTATTTGAAAATGCAATTATTGTCCTGAGTCCTCCAACAATATTAAACTGCAAACTATGGGCTATCAAAGTCACTAAAGATCAATGGGCTCGGTGGCTCACACCTGTGATCCCAGCACTCTGGGAGGCCCAGGCAGGTGGATTTCTTGAGGTCAGGATTTGAAGACCGGCCTGAGCAAGAGCAAGACCATGTCTCTGCTACAAATAGTAAAACTAGGTATGCATGGTGGTGGGCACCTGTAATCCCAGCTACTTGGGAGACTGAAGCAGGAGAATAGCTTGAGCCCAAGAGTGTGAGGTTGCTATGAGCTAAAGATGCCACAGTACTCTCTACCCAGGGCAACAGAGTTAGACTGTGTCTCAAAATAAATAAACAAATAAATAAACAGTAACTGAAGAAATCTTAGTCACTCAAGCATACTAACAATGGCAAGCTCACTCCTGTTTGCATCAAAGCAAACTGTGCATGCTGAAAAGAAGAAATATTTCTCTGGGAATTTTTGAAAAGCAGCATAGTTCAGTTTAAATTAGTGATTCCTAGAGCAATTGTTTTTTAATCCTCTTTTAACAACCCCTGCACACTTTCAATACTATAACTCACTCAAATAACTCACAGTAACCACTTAGCACCCAGCCTCTGAGCTGCGGGAAAGCAACAGTTTCCAGCAATGTATGACAAGGACAGAGGTGACTAATACTACCAGGGCTCACTTTGCAGATTTTGCTCTTGTAAGTAATTCACACTTTATACTATTACTCAAAATGGAGCAGCTCCATTTTCTCGCTTTTAAAATCTAATTGAAATCAATTTGTCTCTGATTGTTGATGGCTGTGGTTTTATTTTTTGAAAACTCAACGGTAAGAAATTGGAAATAAGAGCAGCTCAACTAATATTCTTTCTTTAATTTAACAAACTGACCTAACCAAGGTTTCTTTAGCATCTACCATGTTCAAAGGACACAAAAAGCAATAATAAGCAATTAGGACTCTTAGTTTACATTTTAGCGGTAACTAAAATTGAAATCACTTACTTGACTTTGAAAGGAAGACTATACAGCCCAGCACCGTGGCTCTAACCTGTAATCCAGCACTCAGGGAGGCTGACACGGGTGGACTGCTTGAGCTCAGGAGTTCAAGACCAGCCTGAGCAAGAGGGAGACCCCCCTGTCTCTACTAAAAATAGAAAAACTAGAAAGGCATGCTAGCAGGTGCCTGTAGTTCCAGCTACTCAGAGAGCTGAGGCAGGAGGATCGCTTGAGCCCAGGAATCTGAGGTTGCTGTGAGCTATGATGCCATAGCTCTCTACCAAGGGTGACAGAGTAAGAGTATGTCTCAAAACAAAAGAAAAAAAAAAAGACAAGACAGAGTTCCTCATATTCCAATCATACACCACCCAGGGGGATGGAGAGCTGCTGTGGAAGCCTGTTCTGACTGCAGTGATATACCCAGCTTGCACCCTTTCCTCCTCGCTCTCACCCCCCTCCAAGATTCCTTCTCTTCAATTACAAGGTACAGGTTGCTCAAAGGCTGCCCTTAGCCCTAAGCCACAGATTAGGGTCTATCCCCAGGCTTTAACGTAAAGTCGCTTTTGCATGGTGGTAAATCTGTTAGGTTATCCCTGGGTAACATTCCATCCAAGGATAGAAAATGAGTAAAATTCTACTGGGAGTTCTTAAAACACTCACCCTGTCTCTGGGGACTGCTCACCTCAGCCCCCTACTCCTGCAAAAGGCAATAATACATCCCACATTCCTTTCCTTTGTTGAATGCAGTTTTGTTTTGTTTTTTAAAGCACCAGACCATTTGGCCCACCATAAACACCAATTGGTGTGGTCAAAGGGTGTCCCTGGTGAGCAAATAAGGGAGAATGAGGGGGTAAGCCTGCAAAACGACACTCTTCTTGGTGGTGGTAGTGGGGGAGACAAGGAGTCATGGAAAGGGTGATTTCCCCAGAATGAGACTGGGCCATCATCAGCCTGAAAAATAAACACAGGGCAAGAGAGGTTCTGTTCCTCCATGAACTCCCTTCCACCCCTGGACATGCCCAGGAGAATCCACTGTCTGACTTCAAATCCTGAATCATGCTTAACAGCTGGGGCAACTTCTCCGATTCAATTTCCCCATTTGTAACTGGAAGGTAACAATACCACGTAGCACCTGCCTCAAAAGACTAATGCTAGAACAAAATCAGTCCACAGTTAAAGACTTTGGCAGTGGCTAGCACATAATGTGCGCTGAGTGAATTCTGTATGTGCTAGGATTCCTACTAGCTTCAGGGATCACACCATTACAGGTTAACACTACACTGCTACTATAACTGAATTTGGGGCCCACAAACATCCCTATGAAGTACATGGTATTATCTTCATATTAGACTTGAAAACGGAGCTTTAGAGAGATTCAGAAACTCATCTAACCTCACCCAGTAGTGAGAGGTACGGCAATGAAAGCTTTGATTGTGTCCCAGCAAAGTTTGCGTTACCTCGCCGACCTCCAAAAGCTTAAAAGGATTTTTAAAATAATGCTTCACTTATTGCATGAAATTGTGTTCCGCCTCTCCCAACTAAACTGGCATAATTACCTATATAATCAGAAATACTCGACAATTCTGATAGATTACCAAAAACACAAAAATTTTTTTTTGAGACAGAGTCTCCCTTGGTAGAGTGCTATGGCATCACAGCTCACAGTGACTTCAAATTCTTGGGCTCAAACAAATCTCTTGCCTCAGCCTCCCTCCCGAGTAGCTAGGACTACAGATACCCAGCTACTCTTGCTCTAAAGGGGTCTTGCTCTTGTTCAGGCTGGTTTCAAATTCATGAGCCCAAGCAATTTACCTGCCTCCGCCTCCCAGAATGTTAGGATTGCATGCATGAGCCACCATGCCCACCAAAATTCTTCTTCATGGCAAAATAACATAACAAATATAACTGGGTAAATCATTTAGACCATTCTAATTAAATGCCTTTAATAGTTCAAAAGTATTGTAGATCCATAGTATATCAAGCCGTTTTTCTTTCAGGTTTTGCAACTTGATTCTGTGGGCCTATGTAACAAACATCTCTCTTCCATAAGTTCAGTAGGTGTGTACCAAAATTGACAAGAGTTACTCCAAGTATCCCCTCCCATGCTGGCTGAAGCTATTTAGGAAGACTTAATTACTCTGAAAAAGAAAATCAAATTTAAACTGAGTACATCATGGTGACTCTGATCTCATAGACTCTCTTTTATAGGTCTAATACTGAAATCCAGAAATGTTCATGATCAGTCGAATGTATAGCTCCATATACTAAAGACTAACAGTTCTAGGAAAATTGGAATAATAACACGCCACTTTACTCAGAACTATTTGTCCCATCAAATGAAGTGGTTACCCAGTTTCCTGAAAACAGAGCTCATGATCATTGCTAATCCATTAAGAGTTGAAACTAAAGGATATGTTTGGTTTGTGTAAGAAGTGATGATATGGATAAGCCAAGTCATAGAATTTTACTTCACTTCCCATAGCTTGACCCAGGGATTATACATTCTGGTAATCCTTTTTGGTAAGCACAAAGGAGAACGTACTATGTCTGATAACGTATAAGCAGAAGCAAAATACCTAAATATTTCAAGGATTTATTTATTACAATTTCAATAACCTGAAACTCCAAGTACCAGAAAGCAGTATTGCACAACTGTAAAAGTCAGATATTTATACAGGTGCTTCACAAGCCACTGTTGGGTGTACGCTGTCAGCACTGACATTTACTATCTGTTAAGTAGTTTCAAAGTGCAAAGGCATAAGTCAAGTAACTGGCCTGGGGTGTGAAGTTTATGACAAGGACTAGTATGTCTGGAGAGATTGTGAAGGTGTGATAATTGTCTTAACTTTCAGCAGGTCAGCAACAGGCAGCCAGGCTGTGGCAAGACAGAACCCTCTCCATGGGTTCCTTTTCCCCTTCCAGGAAGAAAACTTACACCCATACCTTCATGGATAATTGAACAAGGATTGTTCCATAAATTTATAATGTCATCTATGACTTTCTTATAACTGCTTTTCAAGAGCTTTCAAAAGCACTGTTTTTAGGACAAAAGTAACAATATAAAACAGGAAACTAGTTCAGTTTCAAACTGAGAGTAAGGGGAATATTTACTGGGATAAGCACTTAAGAAAGGTCCTAAGTCCCCAAGTCCACATTCCACAAATAACTGCAGAGTTTTCACAAATGACAGAAGTCCAAATGTTGAAGTTACCCCTATGGTATATATAAATTTACAATTAGGAATCACTCTTATAGTAATTCTAACAAGAAATTTCTCTTGTAAGGGTAAAAAGAAAGATGGGATAGGTAGAACAACATCCATGAAGCTTCAGCTAAACTTTTGCTCTTGAATTTCATAGATAATGATTTGGTTATGCTTCTCTTCACCTCCAGGCAGGAAAAAAATGTGATGAGAAATTAAAAATAAAGAAAGAAAGAAAGAAAGAAAGAAAGAAGAAGAAAGAAAAGAAAAAACTACCAGCAGCTGAGCTCAAGTCCGAGTTCCTGAATACGCAACAGAATCTGCCTGTTCAGGATCTGAGGGTTAGTTCAAGTGTTCAGGTGAAGACCAACAATAGGTAGTGAAGTCTCCAGACATGCGTTTCTAAAATCCAAGTGGCAAAACCAGTTGCACCCACTCCCAGGGCCCAGCACACCCTTCCCTGCTCAGGACCTCCGGCCTGGGTGGGGCGCACCGGTCCAGAACCTGCAGGAAGCCCAGGACAGCCTCAGAGATGCCACAGGTGGCCTGGGACGGCTAGTTCCCCACCCTGCACAGGCCACCTCCCGGAGGCCTGGCCCATCGCCGCCTCTCAGAGGCCAAACGTGCCCTCCAGCCTCAATCTGGCCAATTTTAAGGAGCGAGCTTGGAATAGGGCCCGGGTGGACCCTCCAGGTCCGTTAACTGGACGTGGAGCGCCCGCCCAGGGTACCAACTCCACCCTTCCCCTGGGCCAGGGGCGTCTGCAGCTCTTGGAGGGCGTCAGGAAGGAAGTGAGCAGAGGGGCCGCGAGAGGGGAAGCTCAAACGGGCCCCTCGAGGGCGCATGGGGCGGACAGCCCCGCGCCTCCTTCCCGGGATCCCTTGGCACCCCGGGGCCGCCGACGCCCCACGCCCCAAGCGCCACGACCCGACCAGGTCTCCGGGACAACAGCCGCCGCCGCGCTCCCAAGGCAGGTCCCGCACCCCCCTCCGCGGCCCGGCCGCCCACCTGTCCCGGGGGTCGATCCAGCTGGTCCTCCTGGTGTTGTGGTCGATGTAGAAGACCTTGCCGTCATAGTCCCTGGCCTCCTCCCAGCCCCGGGGTAGCGGCAGCTGACCGCTCCCGGCCCTCCTAGGCATGATCGGCGGCCTCGCCGGCGATCGGCGCCTCCATAGGGACCGGGCGCAGGACGCAGCGGGAACGCGACTGTCCCGCCCGGCCGCTGCTCCCCGGAGCGGGGATGCAGGGCTGCGGGGCGCGGCGGAACCACGCGCGGGAGGCGCCTTAGGAAACCCTGCTCTCGGCCCGGGAGGGACTCAGTCCACCATGTCTGCGTCGGAGCAGGCAAGCAATCCCTCCTCCTCCTCGCCGCCGCTGCCTCCGCCTCTTCCTCCTCCTCCTCCCAGTCCCCCTGAGGCCGCCGAGGGTCCCGGCGCCCAGGCCGCCCGTGCCGCCGCCGTCTGGGCTCTGATCCGGGAAGCGCGGCCGAGCTGCAGCTAGCGGCGGCGGCGGGCCTCCTCATTTGCGTGCAATTAGCATGCGCCCCGCCCCCGCCCCGCCCGCACATTCCTCGCCGCCGCATTCCTGGGCTTAACCCTGTAGCTTCCAGGAGCGCCGCAGGCGCCGGGGCGGGGAAAGGGAGCGAGTAAGGCCCAGGTGGGAGACTGGGGGCGCTCGAAGGAATGTGCCTCCTGCTACTTCCCTTTGACCCCAAGCATCGACGTGCGGCCAAACGCGTAGGGCTTTAGAGTTTCTGGACCCGAGAGATTGCAAACCAGAAGTCCCCGCCACCCTATCCACCTCTTTCCGCCTTCTAGGGAAACCACAGGACTTTGGAGAGGAAAGGGGTGGGGGAAGCTGTCCTCAGGAGAAAAGGCCCAGCAAGCGGGGAAGGCACAAAGGGCAAACACCCCCCCCCCCACCACTCCGCTCCCCGAGTCTCCTTCGGAGTCCCTGGGGCAGCCCAGGAAAGCTTGAGAAGCCCGGAGAGCGTGTCCGTGGTGTGTCCAGGGCGGGGGCGCCGGGCGCTGGGTGAACTCAGCGGAGCCCGCGCGGCGGAAAGCGAAGGCGGGTCCCGCGGGCTGAGGGCGCCCCGATGCTGCGGCCCACCACCCCTGGGCCGCGGGGGTTCAGTCAGGTCCGGCCACTAGAGACTGGGCCGCCCCGGGGCGATGCTCCTGGGGCGCGGAGTCACCCGCTGGGGTCCCGGCGGTCCCAGAAGGCGCTCGGCGGGGGCGAGGGTGGTTGGACGGGGTCGCGTCCGCGATCCTGTCTCTTCCAAGCAGCCGCCCGCCGGGAAGTGCCCCGCCCGGAGCCCCGCGGTGGCGGAGGAGCTGCGGACAGCCAAGCTGAAGGGACGTCCTCTCTCGGGCCACAGCATTTATTTATTCAGTGACTACTACGTGCCGCTCGCCTCGGGATGAGGGCCGGACATCGAGCCCGTGACAATGGTCGGAGCTGTAGGCCTGGCAGGGCCTGAACGCAGCGTTCAGAGTCCCCATCCCCTAAGCCCCAAAACTCCAGCCAGACCTACACCACTGTCTCCCCCGCCCCATTCATATTCTTCCGGGTTACTAAGCAGCTTTCTTTTAAAATGCCTACGGGCCCCGGAGCTCAGTCATTCACCTCTTAGTGAGAATTAGCTGAGGCCTGCCCGCTAATGCTTAATGACTCCCCACCCCGTGCGGGACTCTGCGCTGGGCAGGGGCTCTTGGAAGCTTTGTAACAACCTCCGCTTCCCGTCCTGGAACCTCAGATCCGAGAGAGAGAATCGACTGAATTAAAAATCACTACGAGGCTGCCACTCCGTTGTTGGGATGTCAGCTGCCCTGAGAAATGGGGGCGACTTTCAGATCGCCAGCGGGTGTGGGGTTGGTGTGCGATCCCGAAAGTGGAGGCGCAGGCCTGAAGGCTCAGGTTTGAGACACTTTCCCCTAGGGGACTGAGCTTGCCTTCTGGGGCAGGGGCTCTAAAAGAGGAAAGGGGAGGTCGCATTTGCACTTGGAGCAATCTGGGTCGGGAGCAGAAAGTTTAAACGGCCAGAAAACTCAGGGGAGCTTGAAGCACCAGAGAAGGAGCAAGCGGAGTTGGCTGAAAGTGGGGAAGGAAGGCACGACTTTCCCTGGCTTTGGTGATCCTTCTAGGTCTACTTTTACACCCAGGCTTCTGGAAGCTTTGTGCTTCCTGAAAAGAAGCCCCCCACCTCCATCTCTGCGTTCTGCCCCACCCCCATTAATCAGGAGGTGTTCACACAAGTCAAGCTTCTCTACCTCTCAATTTTGAATACTATGAAAAAGATGGGGCCTGTCTACAATTAATCTGTCATGCTACTGAGTGACCGTGCTTTGTTTTTCTGTTCTAAGTTGGCCCACTTGCGTGGCCAAAATTTGCATTGTGGTATATTAATAATATCATTCAGGAAACTAAACGAAACTAAACCATTTTATTTAAACCTTGCTTCCTGGCTTTTCCCCCCAGTCCCAAACAATTTGAGAACATTTGTTGCAGGAAAACGTCTACATCTTACATCTTACTATGTAAAGAATAAAAACCAAACTAACATGCTTCGCTGGTACCATAACTTCTTTCCCTGGATGCACGATACTTTTCAGTGTACCTTTAAACTCCATAAGCTTTCGCCTAAGTATTTTTACCTAAATTCTAAAACCAGTGAGGAATGCAAAATAGCATTTGGCATTAAATGGAATTTATTGTTCCATAAATCTTCGGACTTCAAAAAGAAACTTGAAGTAGACAAACAAAACTCTAAAAGAGACAAGCTGTCTTCTTTCCCACTGCTAGCCACTGGAAATATTTGGTTATACAAAAGTGGTTTAAGTGACAGGAGTTGCAGGTCTGCAGTTTTCTTTTTGCTTTAATCAACTTCGAACTCTGCTGTTCTGAATTCACAGAATTCCTAATTGTCAAGACAATAAAATTTCATTTACATTCATATCTGTAAAACAGAAATAAATATGAGGATTAGATCCCCCCCTTTTGTCTCCTTTTCTTTTTTTTTTATTTTGAGACAGAGTCTCACTCTGTTGCCCTGGATAGAGTGCCCTGGCATCATCATAGCTCATAGCAACCTCATAATCCTGGGCTCAAGCAATCCTCCTGTCTCAGCCTCTATAGGTGTCTGCCACCACACTTGGCTAGTTTTTCCATTTTTAGTAGAGACAAAAGTCGCACTCTTGTTCAGGCTGGTCTCCAACTCCTGCTCTCAAGAGATCCACAGGCCTCAGCCTCCCAGAGTGCTAGGACTACAGGCATGAGTGACTGAGCCCAGCCAAGATTATTCCCACTTTAAAGACAGATACATTTAGATTTGATCTGGGCTCCAGCTGGCCTTGGCAAAAAAAGATGATGTTGTCCAGCATGCCAGATTACCCTGGCCTGTGGAACCATGTGCTGCATTGAAGAGTCTCTTCTCTAGCCCTTAAAGTTTTCTTGTCTCCTAGGGTTACATTTTCCCCAGTGCTTATAGGTCTGTGGGGATGAGCCCCCATAAACAAAGCTCTCACTGTCAATGTCTAAATCCTAGGTGGCTGGAGAATTAATGATATTAAAAACAGGAGTAGACAGTGAAAGATATTTCAAAAGATATTTTTGTTATATCTAAATTTAAGCTACACAGCCAAGGCTAGCCATGGTGGCTCACACCTGTAATCCCAATACTCTGGAAGGCCAAGGCAGATGGGTCACTTGTGCTCAGGAGCTAGAGACCACCCTGAGCAAAAGCAAGACCTTGTCTCTGCTAAAAATAGAAAAACTAGCTGGGCATGGTAGTGGGAGCCTGTAGTCCCAGCTACTGAGGAGACCAAGGCAGGAAGATTGCTTGAGCCCAAGAGTTTGGAGGTTGCTATGAGCTATAATTCCATGGCAGTCTACCCAGGGCAACAGAGTAAGACTGTCTTACATAAAAATAGAATAGAACACACACCAACCGTGCCTGTAGTTCCACCTACTTGGGAGGCTGAAGCAAGAAGATCCCTTGAAGCCAGGAGTTTGAGAGCAGCCTGAGCAACATATCAAGACTTGATCTCTGGGGAAAAAAAATGTAAATTGGCCTGGAGAGATGGGGAATGCATTGTAGTCCCAGCTGCTTGAGAGGTGGGAGGATCACTTGAGCCCAGGAATTTGAAGTTGCTGTCAGGTATGATGACACTCCTACATTCTAGAGCTAGACACTCCTTCAAAAAAAAAAAAATTGTATATATGTATGTACATATATATGCATAAGCACACCTTTAATGCAGCAACTCCATCGCTTCTTGGCCTCTTGGCTGAGATCAAGTATAATTCAGCAACTCCAGTGAGATGATTTTACCTACAGCTATTAAATTTGCTCAAAATGTGCAAGGCTGTTTATCACACCTATTTGGTAATAATAAAACTAAAAAAGAAAAACCTGGCTCGGTGCCTGTGGCTCAAGTGGCTAAAGTGCCAGCCACATACACCTAAGGTGGTGGGTTCGAATCCAGCCTGGGCCCCTAAACAACAATCATGGCCACAACCAAAAAATAGCCAGGCGTTGTGGTAGGCGCCTGTGGTCCCAGCTACTTGGGAGGTGGAGGCAGGAGACTCGCTTGAGCCCAGGAGTTGGAGGTTGCTGTGAGCTGAGATGCCATGCCACTCTACCTGGGGGGGACAACTTGAGGCTCTGTCTCAAAAAAAAAAAGAAGAAAAACCCATGGCCATCTGTAAGGGACTGGTTAAATTAACTATGAATTTTCCATAGTCAGCAGCCGTTATAAAAGCATTAGATGAACATATGTAGAGTATGTATGCTGATAAGGAAAGATCTCCAGGATACGCTGAGCAAAGAAAGGAAGGTGCAAAAAGACATTTGCTGACTAACTTCAGTGGAATTATGATCCAGTTCTGGAGGTTAAGGCCTCCTACAAAAGTGTGTACACTTCCTTCATGTCAAGGGAAGAGTACAGGTAGCAAAGGAAGTTTGTTGTTTTTTTTTTTTTTGAAACAGAGTCTCATTATGTCGCCCTTGGTAGAGTGCTGTGGCATCACAGCTCACAGCAACCTCTAACTCCTGGGCTTAAGTGATTCTCTTGCTCAGCCTCCAAGTAGCTGGGACACAGGTGCCCACCACAACGCCCGGCTATTTTTTGGTTGTAGTTGTCATTGTTGTTTGGCAGTCCCGGCTGAGGTTGGAACCTGCCAGCTCTGGTGTATGTGGCTGGCGCTCTAGCTGCTGAGCTACAGTCGCCGAGAAGTTTTTATAAAAGATGGGCACTATCAAGGAGGAATTGATTATCAAGGGGGTTACATTTCCCCCATTGTCAATAATCAGTTATACCGATAATTTAGGGCAGGGGATAGGGAGAGAGAACACAGATATGATGCTGAAGAGGACCATAGGAAGGCCATGTTTGAAGGAAAGAAATTGGTGTGCAAAGTTCAAAGACTAAGGTGGCGTGAAAAGAGGCCAAGACTAGCTGAAGCCACGTAGAACAGAGACTGCTGCGAATCGTGTGCATGAGACAGATAAAGTCTGAATTAGAAGTTAGGCAATGGGGGTGCCGATAGCTCAGTTGTTAGGGAGCTGGCCACATGCACCAGGGCTGGTGGGTTCCAACCTGGCCTAGCCCTGCTAAACAAAAATGAAAAATAGCCAGGCATTGTGATGGGCGCTTGTAGTCCCAGCTACTAGGGAAGCTGAAGCAAGAGAATCACTTGGGCCCAAGAGTTTGAGGTTGCTGTGAGCTATGGTGCCATAACACTCTATACAGGGGACAAAGGGAGACTCTGTCTCAATAGAAAAGAAAGAAAGAAAAAATAAATTAGGCAATGGAAGATAAAAAAATGATCTGCAAAGAATTTGCTACTGATTAGATGAGAGAGAGAGAGGTGAATAGACTCAAATCTAGGAATCTGGGGTGATTCCAAGATTTTAGGCTGGTCAGAGGGATTCAAAAGAGCTAGAAAAAACTGAGGAAGTCGAAAGAGGGTGTCTGATACAGAGTTTGATTTTAGAAATTAGAGAAACCCAGTGGAAAGTTAAAGGTCAGGGCTAACGCTCAAACAAAGGTCATATATATGGCTGAATGTCACCTACCTCAAAGTCTGTAGACAGCTGAAGGTTCAGGACTGATTCTTAGAAAGGCAATGTCAATGCAAGTTGAATAGAATTAAGCAGCCTGTTTATAGTCCTATTTTTTTTGCCTATACTTCTTAAACAATTTGATATGATTTGGTTTATTTCTTTGCAAAATGTGGTCTCCATTTTCAGCGATGTGTGTAGAATTAGTAGGTAGTGTGTAAACCATCTCTCAATGGATTATTGTTATAACCTTTATTATGCTAGTGAACCAACTCTGTGTAGGACAAGATGAACTGGTTTTCAATATTTTAATACCCCTTGTTTCCTCAAGGATATCAGGGTTTATATAAACTGAAAATTCTAAATAAAGGGAACATTCTTTTTTTGCTAAATCAAACTAGTGGCCTTTGTTTGGGGGCAGGCTGAGGGGGAGGAGGAAGTTTGCAACTGACCTGGTCAAAATAAATAACATCTCTAATTATTGTGAATAGGTAACCCTAACCCACAATTCCTAAAATTTATTGTCTAGATAGTCCTTAAGAAGAAAGTCATGTGATCTTTAAAAATTCACAGTTCTGGGCCAAACCAGAATCCTTGATTACCATAACCACTTCCCCTTCAGTTAATTATTATACCCACACCTTAGGCAAAAACAATCATTCCAATTCAATAATAAGCAACATCAAACAAATTAGGTTTCACCTACTCCCTGCAAATAGGAGATCCACATTGGGCAAATTCTGTGCCTGCAAAAAAGGTGGTGAACATTTAAAATATCTGCCTTGTGGCTCGGCGCCTATAGCTCAACTGGCTAGGGCGCCAGCCACGTACATCTAAGGTGGCGGGTTCGAATCCCCAGCCCAGACCCGCCAAACAACAATGACGGCTGCAACCAAGAAATAGCCAGGCGGGCGCCTGTGGTCCCAGCTACTTGGGAGGTGGAGGCAGGAGACTCGCTTGAGCCCAGGAGTTGGCGGTTGCTGTGAGCTGTGATGCCACGGCACTCTACCCAGGGGGACAGCTTGAGGCTCTGTCTCAAAAAAATAAATAAATAAATAAAATAGAATAAAATATCTGCCTTGTTAGTGAAAAGAAACAGGTTCAGACACGAGGTTTACAAGTATGATGTTTTCAGAGGGCACCTCTCAAATTCCCTGTCAGGTAGGTTATTAGGATCAGAAGTCATTATATTCTTTTTTATATTATAAAATAATAGGAGACTCTATTTCTTTTTACCATCTTTAATTTGCATCTTTTTTTCTATTTCACCCTCATAGACTGTGAAAAATCCCTTCTTGAAAAGATATGATCGGCTTGGCGCCTATAGCTCAACTGGCTAAGGCGCCAGCCACGTACACCTAAGGTGGCGGGTTTGAATCCCCAGCCCGGACCCGCCAAACAACAATGACGGCTGCAACCAAAAAATAGCCGGGTGTTGTGGCGGGCGCCTGTGGTCCCAGCTACTTGGGAGGC
>CAUYTI010110380.1:0-29975 GCA_963575145.1 Galago senegalensis | reverse complement strand
TCCGTGGCATTATAGCTCACAGTAACCTCCAACTCCTGGGCTCAAGCGAGTCTCTTGCCTCCGCCTCCCAAGTAGCTGGGACCACAGGCGCCTGCCACAACGCCCGGCTATTTTTTGGTTGCAGCCGTCATTGTTGTTTGGTGGCCCGGGCTGGGGATTTGAATCTGCCACCTGAGGTGTACGTGGCTGGCGCCTTAGCCGGTTGAGCTATAGGCGCCGAGCCAGGGGCCTGTCTTCTGAAATACAAGCTGGGGACCTGGTGGTTGTGTGGGACGTCTGTCCATGCAAGGTGAGAGGCAGGGATTCCTGAGAGGTAAAAGATGCTCTCTCCTCTTCCTGTGACAGCAATACAATCTCTGCACTGCCCAGGGACCCAGCAGAGCAGATACAAAGGAGGTACCAGAGCATCCTGTCGGGGACACCCCAAGTCAAGGAGGCTCCCAGGCCTAGTTGTGAGTCCCCCTGGAAAGCAGGCAGAATGGAAGATAGACATGGGGACGTCATGATATATTGCCAACATGCCGCTCGCTCTGGTCATCAGGCAGGATTTAAGAGATTCCAGGGAATGGTGGCTGAGGGACTCCAAGCTGGGAGCAGGGACTTTGGCTGCCCCTCTGGCTTAGTTCCTGCCTCACTTTGCTTTGGATCAGCCACTTCCTGAAGGAGAGAGGTCTCGAATTCTTGAATGACAGTCTTTTCCCTTCCAAGGTCTGACCCATCACAGGTAAGAGCCAAGAGCCCTGGAATGCCAAGTGTATCCTTGGCATTGAGAACTGGGAGCTCCCTATCCCCAAGGCATTCAGCCTCCTGCTCTGGCATTTCACTCCCCTAAATAGTCCTGGCCTGGGGTGGTCAGAGCCTGAGGCTCAGTGACCTCTGCATGACCATGTGTATGCAGCTGGCTGTGTGCTCAGGACCCTTTCTGTAGGTCTGGCACATGGACACCCCTGTGCACCCCTCAATAATCCTCTCTTGGAAGGAATCTCCCTTTGACTGAGAAAGGGTTTTTTTTATTGTTTCTCCCACTGGTAGGATGGGAGATGCTGCCCTGCATGTCCCTGAAACAGGAGGCAGACCAGCTTCCCAGCGGGGTCAGCCGTCTGGCTCTGTGGTCTAGTCCTGCCCCTCTCTCACCAAGTGGAAGGGAGAGAGGAGAGAGGGACAGAGACAGACAGGCTGGAGGAGGGGAAAGATGGAGGTGCATGGGGAGACAGCTTCCCTCCTCCCGGAGTCGGAAGCGATTAATCCACCGGCACTTTTTTTCCACTGAAATGTGAGCGCGGCTAGGGTGAGCGCTGCCCTCGCTGCCGCCGGCGCGCCTGTGTGCTGCCGCCACTGTCATCACAGATGCACCCCAGCTGTCACTCTGCTCAGCGTTGCTGGCGCACACGCGCGCTCTCCTCCCTCTCCCCTTTCTTCCCCCTCTCCTCTGTCGCCCTCTGTCCCTCCCTCTTCCCTTCTCAGTTTGTGGTTGACCCAGCACCCCATCCCTCCTAGTCCCCTGGCCGCCACGGGCGCTCCACCTCCTGCACCCTGTGTTACTCCTGGACAGAGGGGACTCTGCACTGGCCCTCTGCGCTCTGCTTACCGGCTGCCTGGGTTTCTCCAGGGATCCCAGGAGGGTCTCAGTGGAGGGCTGGGAGCCACCTGATTGAAGGTGCTTACGGTCAGAGTGAAGAACGGTGAGTGAGGAGCAGTGAGTGGGAAAGAATGGAGGGTTGGGGGCACAGGGTGTTCAGGGCATGGCAACTGGCATGTCTTTGCCCCTCAGGAACGGCTGGGCTGCTGCCTCCTGCCAGGGGCAGTTGCTGAGGCCGGGGAAGCTGCTCAGAGTGAATGCTTGAGCATCTCAAAGGGACAGAGCTCTGGGAACTCTGACCCTGCAGTGCTGGGGATACTAGTGTGTCTTTGGCTGGGGAGGGGACAGGGAGGAAAGGGGGGAGGAGGGCAGCACTGGTGCCAGCTGACAGCCCCGGGTGGCATAGAAACCGGTCCCTGCAGCATGGGGAGAAGGAGCCAAGAGCTCTGTGCTGCCTGCATGCCCGCTTAGCACAGACACCTCAGGAGCTTAGTGCCAGGGGAAGAGAAGGATAGCAGGGGAACAATAAGGGTGCAGTGGCCTGGCTGGAAGTGAGGAAGGCTAGAGGGGCAGGGTGGAGGACCTCACTGTCTGAGGCTTGAGAATAGACCCCAGGTCTGGCCCTCTTTACAGGCTGCCTGGGGTTGGGGCTGCTGGCCTGCAGGTGGCTGTCCTTGGACAAGGGCGCAGAGGGGCCCTTCTTCAGCTGGACTGGGGTCCACGCAGCCTCAGGTGGGGTGAAGCTGGGAGTGGATTAAAGGGAGGAACACTGCAGCTCTTCCTTGCAAGCCTGAGGACACTGGGGCATGTATCCCCAGGTGGTACCTCCAGCCTTCCATCTGCACATGGCTCAGGACAGCTCAGTGGGGGCTGTGCACTCAGGTGGGGTGCACACAGCTAGGCTATGCCTACCTGGCCTTTTCACCCAGGGAGCACAGTCACCCTGAGTTGGAGCAGGGGAGTTGCCTTTCTTGCCCCAGGCCCATCCTAGCAGTGCTACAGAGAGGGGCAGTCTGGCTGGGAGTCTGGAGTTCACATTCCTACACCTCCCACAGGTCTGAGGCTGGGTTCCAGTTGGCTGTTCTGCCCCTTCCCCACCCCCAAGCCATCCATGGCCATGTTTGGGGGTGATATTGGCACCTGGCTGTCAGGGCTCAGTGGGCAGTGCCTCTGTGTGACTCAGATTGACACCCCTGCTGCTTAGATAACTACATAGGGGGAGGGGGTGTGAGCAGAGGAGCAGGCGGGGAAGTCCAGCTGGTGGGGAAACCCGGCAGCAGCCTCTGAGCTGCCAAGAAGAGCCCAGCTCTTCCCACCCCCACCGCCCCACTGGCAGAAAGTCTCTGGCACTGCCAAGAGGGAGGCCAGGAAAGTCAGGCCCTGGGGTGACAGAGAGGCCTTTTAGGCAACCGACCTGGTGTCTTTGGGGTTTGGCTGGCAGCTGTGTCTGGGCCCAGAGTGAGCAAACCCTGCTCCCGTCACCAAGTACCAGAGCTGAGGACCCATATGTGTTCTGCTGTGGTCTGAGTGGGCAGGATGGGAAGGGGGCAAGGGCAGGGGCAGGGTGTGATACAATGTTGGAGGCCCTGGGGGGTGGGAGAGGAGGGGGAGTCTCCTTCTTTCTTTTGCCCCAATTCAAGCCTCCCCTGTGCCCTGCCTGGGGGCTCAGTGGACACCTTTACTCATCAACAGCACAGGCAGCTCCGCTCAGGGGGGCTTATCTGTTCTGCTTCCCAGAGGGTCTGTTTGGAATTGGGAATATTTGACAAGGAAACGAGGGTGTAGGAAGCTGGGGGTGAGAATGGGGTGTGTGTTTTAAAATGAACCAGGAGAGTATATGTCTGTTCCAAGTACAAATATAGAGATTTTCGAATCTGTGCTTCTTTGCTGTCTGGGCAGTGTGTGCTATGGGGGATGGGTGGGGAAGAGATGGGAGTGTTTCCTGGAGGGCCTGGATGCACAGACCACAGGCAGGGGGATGTCCCAGCCTCCATTGCAGTGGCTTCCTCCTGTGTCCCAGCTACTCAGACTCCTGGGGCCTCCTCTACACGGGGCTGTGGCCCAGACCTCCCACTGGTTAGGCTCCCTCTCAACTCCAGGAAGACCCTTTTCTCCTAAGTTATATGAGTCTCCCATTTTGAGGGATGCAGGGGCCTTATCCTTAGTCAGGGACTTTTGAGCCAGGGGAGGGAGTGTGGCAAGGGCAGCATGATGGCATGCAGAAGTGTCAGAGGAAAGGCATGGGCTCCAGGCCTGTGTTGGAGGTTTCTAGCTGGAGCCTGAGCCCACCCCATCTGGGGCCTGGGCTCCTCCAATCCTGGCCCTACTCTCTGCAGACAGTGGGCCCCTGGGAAGCCATTCTCACCCCTGGTCTCCAGGGGCAGCCACAGCCCACTCAGCTCACAGCTGCAGGTAGAGCCCTCTGTTCCCACAGTACCTCCTGTTCCATTACGGCCTCCCCAGGTCCGGTGTTCCCTCACCCCAGTTCACACCCATAGCCAGCCAGAAAGGTTTCCAGAAAGCCCCCCCATCCACTTGTAAGATCTTGGCATCCCAGGAGTTGTGTCTTTACTGGAAAGAGGGGAGACTGCCGGGGCGGGGGAGCAAGTCGCAAAGCTTGTTTCTTTGTCAGCACAGTATAGATGAGAACAGCCGTGTCCTCAGCTCCCAGGAGACAGATCTAAAGGCAGTACCACACACTCTGTAAAGCACCCCTCAAACTGCCTCTGCCCTCCCTACACAGGTAAGCGGCTGGGCCTGACTTAGTAGCCACATGGCTTGATCTCAGAGCTGGGTTCTTCCATTTGCCTAATCTTAAGCTAATTAATTTCCAGTCCCTCAGTTTCCTCCCTCTACAAAATGGTGGTTAATAAGAATACCAACCTCAAGGAGTTGTTTTGAGCATCAAGGATGCCACGTGGGCATTTCTGATGTGGCAACTCCTCCCCACTCAAAGAGTTCTTGAATGACCCTGAGGGCAGGATACTCCTGGGTCCCGGTCAGCTGCTGAATGCCATCCTGAGCTGGTGCCTGGCCCATGGGACAGACCAGCCTGGCCTCCAGGGTAGCTGCTTGACCCTGGCTGGGAGGTGCCCCCTCCCCCATCTCTCACACTTGACTGTGCATGCAGATTGCCTAGGTCTTGTTAAAAAGCAGGGTGGAACCAGAGACTTGTATTTCTAACAGACTGCTGGCTAGAATATCACTGCTGGGGTAGGGAGCACACTCGGAGTATCAAGGAACTGCAGCTAAAGCCCCCTCTTTCTGGTTTTGGGGGTTCCTCACATGACTGCTTTCAGCAACTAGCTCTATTTTTCAAGAGATCCTTGATTCTTTTCTGCCAAGGATGCCCCAGGACCTCACGGGCACCCAGGCTCCTGTCTGGTCTCCCTGCCTCTGGGACTGGGGCAGGAGCAGGTCCAGCATCAAGAGCTAGTGAGGCTCTCTGTCCCCCATTCTGTACCCTGGGTAGGGACTTCCCTCCTAGACTGTGTTAATTTATTGCAGCAGTTCTTTCTGCCTGCTGCAGCAGCTGCTCTCCAAGCTTCCCAATGTAGGTCACCCCCTTTCCCAAGGAGGCCTGACTCTGCTGGGGGTGGGAAGGGGACCTTAATTGAAGGTGTGTTGGGAAACAGAGGGCTAAGGGGCTAGGACGTGCTGGCTAGGAATAGGTCCATCTGTGGTACCAAACACACGTGCACAAACATGTTTGTCCCTTTGTCCCCTGCTGGGCATGCTGCTCTCCCTACTGGATGTCAGGAAGGCCCTGGCATCCAGTAAGAGGCCCCGGGCACTGACAGAGGCAAAGTCTACCTAGGGGGCATAGGACATATCCTCATGGGCCCTAGGGCCTTGTTTTCATCACATTCCTTCAGAGGATAGCAGGCTCAGCAGTGTCCTGCCACCTCGAAAGGCAACACCTGTGGGTCTGCACTATGCGACCTTGCCTGCCTTCTGTACAGGTGAGGCCTCATCCAAGCCCAGGGCTGAAGCATCACAGCCTGCAGCAAGGCTGCCTTCTCCACAATGGCCTGTTTGCTGATCAGTCCCTGGGCTCATAGTGGGGACAGGAAATGGTGGGTGGAGGTGGAATAGAGGAATCTAGAGGTGGAAACAGGCCTGCACCTGGAGGGGGCGCCTCTCCACTGCCTATCTCTTGCAGGAGGAGCCCTAGAAGAGTGGGTGCAGGAGCCCTGGTTGCTCCTGAGCACAGATGATGTCCTGGGTTAGGCACTGCCCTGTTGGGGTTTTCTCCAGGCCTTACTTCTAGACTGGAGGAGTCTGCTATCCGCTGTGGGTACTGGGCAAGTTGGAGGCGTGTCACTCTGCTGCCTGAGTGTTGGCGTCTGAGGAGGAGTGCGGGAGTGCTGCCAGCATGGTGCTGCATGTGCATGTGTGTGTGTGTGTGTGTGTGTGCAAGTGCATGCATGCATGCCACGTGTGTGTTAGCACATACCTAGCTGCACAGCTCTCTGTGGGTGTGTGTTTGCATCACGTGCTGTGTACGGAGCTCCAAGCACGTGTCGGGGAGGCCTGTGTGTGCATACCCCGCTCTGTGCACATATGCATCAGCAGCCTGTCTCAGAAGCCTGCAGTCTAGTCTATGACTGACTGTATGACCTTGGGCAAGCCAGTCATTGTCTCTGTGCCTTGGGTGGTATTTACCTGCCTATCTTGCAGGTGCTGGGAGCTCTTGAGATGAGGGCTGTGGATTGAGTAAGAGATTGTGCTGATGGTTCAGGACTCGAGAGACAAAGAGCTCGGACCCTGCTGTCTGGGCAGGCAGGCTTGTGCAGACCGAGTGTGGGAGGGGCAGAAATACATCAGCCCACAGGCCTGGGGCCGGAATGAGAAATAATCCCATGTGTGAGGCTGGTGGGGCCAGGGAGGTAAGACATCACGCAGACCTGCTGCTGACACCCCTCTCCCCAGGAGGGGGGCTGCTGTTTCCTCCCACCCCTCCTGGGCGCCAGTCCAAGCTGAGAAGAGGAGCCTCCACCTGAGTCTCTAGGACCATGTGTGCCGGGGCATGCCAGTTCTCTTCCCTCCATCAGGCTTAGCCTCATGGAAAGTCCACTCACTGGGTATTGGGGCCATTGCTTTCAGACATAAGAATACTGAGCCCCAGAGAGGTTAAGCAGTTTGTTTAAAGGAGTAGTGGACAGGGATTTGAACCCAGTGTCTCCAGCCCTACTCTGGGCTTGCAAATGTGCACCAGGAGCTGTGAGAGAGCAGTTAGAGCAGGACCACGGGGCTATTCTCAGGATCTTCTCCACCCTTGGTGCCAGGAACTTGGATCCACCTAAAAGTAGTGTGGGCACCAGGGCTGCCCCCACTCCACACCTGCCAGTTCCTGGTGGGGCCTCCCTGGCTATAGCTCCCTCTGCCATGTGCTCCCAGAAGTAAACAGGCCTACGGGACATGCCAGGGAGGCTCTAAGCAGGAACCACCCAAGGAGGAATTGAGGAAGGTCAGATAGTGGGATCAGCAGGAGTAGTGGGTGGGACCAGATGGGAGTAAGGGGCCTCTCCCTCCCTGCCCAGCCCAGCCCAGTCAGCTGCAGGGGGTGTCCCCCACAATCTTCTGCCCCACCCCTCTGATGACTGGCAACTTGGAGGCTCTCAGCCATGTCTGTAGGGAAGCGGGAACCCCAGAGCTGGGTCTCAGTCCCAATTATGAGAATTGGTGGGGCAGACCCTAGAAAGGGTGAATGCCCCTTCATGCCCGGGAAGAGAAGCCTGTTTTCTACACTGCAGCCTCCTCAGCCCTCGGGCTCTGTGATCTCACCTCTCCTGTGTCTCTGTCTCTTTCCAGCAGCTGTGGCAGCATGGACCCCTGAGGAGAGGAATCTTATTCTAGCCTGGCTGGGGCTGGCAGGAGACAGAGAGCCGCAATTCACCTGCACGCTTCACACCACAATTCACCTCCACTGTTCACACCCAACCTCTGGCAGGCACTGCCAAGGGTGCAGTTTCTGCCTTGCCAGGGCCATGGTAAGCAGCAGTGCCTGTGGAACTGGGACCCATGTGAGGAAAGCCTAGGGACAGGCCTGGGACCTCACTCTGCTCACCTCAGAGAGATGTCCCTCAGTTTACCCACCTGTGACAAGGGGTGGGGGCTGGGTGGCTGACCAAGGAGACCATATTGCTATGAAAACATTTTAGAGACCAGAAAAGCCACAGAAGAGCAGGGCGAGATGGGTGGAATGGGAGAGGTGGGTGCCCCTGGGGAAGCCAGGGCCTGCCACCTTGCCCACCGTGGGATCTTGGGGGGGGTGTTCCTGGCTTCTCTATCTGTGCCCTTGTTCCTCTTCCTCCCCCACCCAGGGAACAGGAGAGGGCCTGCGGAGGGCTGTAAAGAGACACCTGGGCCCTCTGCCTGACCCCGGCCGGGCTGCTCAGCACTCTCTCCCTCAGGACTGACAGGCAGTGTGCACCGAGGGGCTCCTCTCTCCCCAGAGCACCGGGCCAGAGAACTGTGGGGGTCACCATGCTGGCGCCAAGCAGTGGCCCCAAGCAGAGGACCAGGCCTGCCCTGCAGTGGAGGCAGGTCTCCTGTGAGTACGAGTCTGGGCACTGGGGAGGGCATGGCGGGTGGGGATCTCTGAGGCTGTGGGCAGGTCTAAGACGTTTCCTGGGCTGCCCAAGGCAAGCTCCATGCAGCCAAAAGCACAGTTCCTGCTGAGAGTTTTAGGGGTTAGACCAGGAGTGGGAGGCCAAGACAACTGGTTCTGTCTCCTCAGGTGCCGCTTTGTGTCCTTCCCTATGCTTTGTGGTCCCCGTTAGTAAAAATAAGAGATTGGCTGGGCCTCCCAAGTGCTAAGTAGAATGGACAGCGCCTGCCTACCCACCCCGCCGGCCCAGCCCAGGAGAGCCCTGCTGCTCTAATGGGATCTGCCCTCTTGTTTCTTAGCTCTTTCTCCCTCAGTCTTCCTGACTCTATGTGCAGCAATCAGAGGGCTCTGGATGTGGTCCTGGAAGAGACCTCAGGGATTGGGTCCAGCCCCTCCTTCTGCACAGGGAACTGAGTCTATCCATTTCCCATAAAAAGGAGTTAATGCTGATGAAGGCAGCCTGCGAAAGCCGTCAGCATGAAACGCGCCTTCCCTGAGAAGTCTCTTTATATGAGGCAAAGGGGACAAGATTGACTGGGCCAGGGTTGTGCCCAGGGCCGCATGATGAAAGATCAGTAATGGTCCCACGGGGGAGGGGAGAGGGCAATTCTGCCTGACTTCTCCCCTGGCTATGCCAGCCCCTCAACCTGGCTATGCCAGCAGGAGCAGCCTGAATTATTCACCACTTGAGAGTGGATGATCCCTGAGCAACTCAGATCTCCTTTCAGCCTCATTCTAAAACCACTCAACACCTTGCTATTCCTGTTACTAGAGCTCTGTGCCACTCCTGGGGTAGCCGGCAGGGAGCTGCTCTTTTCAGAGTGCTCTCTTTCTGCCCCACTGCCTGCCCCTTCCCTGGGAGGGCAGGGGGCTTCTACTCATGTTGGTCCTTACGAGCGGGAAGCTGCATGGGCTGGATTTCGGTGGGGGGAAGTAAAATCTGAACACTGTTGATTTTCAATGAAATGCAGAAAGAAGCCTGACCAGGCAGCAGATGTGCTTAGAGGAGGGAGAGGATGAGAGGTAGCAGCAGGCGACCCTAGATGGCCAGAGAGGGCTCCAATTGGCTTCTGTGACCACACCTGTCCTCACTGCCCATCAAGAGCAAAGAGGCTCATGTGTCAGCCGCACAGTCTGTCAGCTGTTACACCAGGCAGGGGAGGGCAAGAGTCTCATTCTGTTCTTTCAAGCCCTTTGGGATGGACATCAGGCAGCTACTGGACAGAGACTCAAGACAGTCCCATCCAGGCACTCAGTTTGTGTGAGGCCGGCTGGGTCCAGAGCTGGATCTGGACTTCCCACCAGTTCTCCAGCTGGGGCCTTTACCTTGGGTTTTGTGGAGCTGACCTTGACCTTGGCTGGGTGGACCTGCTGGGACTGGACTGCTTTCAGCTCATCCTATTTTTCCCTCCATAAGGAGCAGGCTTCTTTGACACTGAAGAGGACAGGTAGGGTTTTAAGGCTGCAGTGGAATTTCCTGCTCCTGATGTGATTTTTCCTGAGGATCACTTCCCCCAGCCCTTTAGACTGGATCCCATGCTTGTTAATCAGAGAGGTCTTGGGCAGAAGATGGGTCCAGGAAGGGATTTCTGCTCATGTGAGAATCCTGCTCTGCAGCCCCTCAGGAACAGGAGCCCAGGCTGAGAGGCTAGATGGCTCTAGGACAAGAATAACTATGCACCTCATCCTGGGCCCCATGCTTGCCAGCATCCATGTAGAATCGTCATCTTATCCTTGTCACTTCCACATTGGGACCCTAGGAGTCTCACCTGGGCTCCCAATCCTTGCTCTGAGTTGCTGGCCACATTTTGGGTGTGGGACACTTGGGGAGTTGCAGGGGGCAGGGTCAGGGGTGCCCCTTTGTGTTCTCTGCTTTCTATGCTCAGCACATCTGAGCCCAGTGCAGCTCCAGAGTGCAGAGGCGAAGGGGCCAGCAGTGTGCCCTTTTTATTTTAGAAAGAGAAAGTCCTTTTCCTGACAGTGACACTGGCAAAAGAACACAGATCCACGTTTCTCTGACATCTTTACGTGCTTTCTTTTGTCAACATCCATGGTGTCACTGAGACCTAAGCTCTTGAGCGGATCAATGGCAAGAGGCCCTACAAGCAGGGATGCCACTGTGGACTAGTAGTGCTTGTTGTGAGCTCAGGCCACTAAGTCTGCAGGGACATTTTCCACCCAAGTGGTATCTCTGCTGGGTGTGTGATGAGGCAAGGGACCCTGCTGGCACTGTGCCATGCTCAATTAATACAGACATGGCTTCAAATTTGTTAGTATCTTCTTATGTGGTCAATATAAATGCGTTAGTTGTGATCGACTGTGGCTTGTGCCAAAGGAGAGAAAGCTAAGAGGCCATTATGATATGAAGAGAAGGAGAGAATAGAAGCAGGAGGAGGTAACTGGCCTGTCACTTTCTTTCCACCCGTTTTCCCACCTGCTGTTCCTGCAAGGGATCACCTGCTGGATTGCCCTGTATGCGGTGGAGGCCCTCCCTGCCTGTCCTTTCTCCTGCAAGTGTGACAGCCGCAGCCTGGAGGTGGATTGCAGTGGCCTGGGCCTCACCTCAGTGCCCCCAGACGTGCCTGCTGCCACCCGAACTCTCTTGCTCTTGAACAATAAGCTGAGTGCCCTGCCCAGCTGGGCCTTCGCCAACCTGTCCAGCCTACAGCGGTTGGACCTCTCCAACAACTTCCTGGACCAGCTGCCCCGCTCCATTTTCGGGGACCTGACGAATCTGACTGAGCTGCAGCTGCGCAACAACAGCATCAGGACCCTGGACAGGGACCTGCTGCAGCACTCGCCACTGCTGCGCCACCTGGACCTGTCCATCAACGGCCTGGCTCAGCTGCCCCCTGGCCTTTTCGACGGGCTCCCGGCTCTGCGCTCCCTCTCACTGCGCTCCAACCGCCTGCAGAGCCTCGACCGGCTGACGTTTGAGCCCCTGGTGAGCCTGCAGCTGCTACAGATTGGGGACAACCCTTGGGAGTGTGACTGTAACCTGCGTGAGTTCAAACATTGGATGGAGTGGTTTTCCTACCGAGGTGAGCACAGCCCTGCGAAGCCTGAGGGGTGGGGAGGATCACTCTGGGCTTCTGCACCTTTTCCTGGTGGCCCAGTGCTGGCTCAGGGAGCAGGTCAGGGGAGGAAGGGGTAACCTTATCTCTCTGCCAGTGGGGCTAGAAGGGCCTCAAGCCTCACCCCACATGCTGAGCCAGCAGGAAAGCTGATTGCTTTTCCTTCCCCGCTCTGTACCCCCTTTCTGTTGGGTGTCCAGCCCCTGCTCTGCTCTTTTTCCTTAAGACAATGTACTATAACTTGACCTCCATTGTGATCTGCATCCCACGTATGCCTTTGGGCTTCCCTCGCAGGGAAGAATAATACAATTGTTCTGAATAATAGAACCGCCTCTTAAATATCCACCCTTTCGGGAGGGTGGAATATAATTGAATCTACAGGTAAAACCAAATTTTCCTTTTGGTGACAGTACCAACTTCCTCTCCCAAGAAGTTTTATTATCAAAACTTCTCATAAGAAGCCAAATGGCTTAAGTTTTACTTTCTTTTCCTTCCCTTTTTCTTTAACCTGGGAAAGTTCTGTAATGACCTCCGAAATGATCCAATGAAGTGGAAAAGGCCGGTAAGCATGGAATCTCAGTGTTAGTAGCACCAGGTCTGGGTCTGGATTCTGGCCCTGCCACCTCTGCACTGTGTGATCTTGAGAAAGTTGGTTAACCTCTTTCTGTGGGAGCACCCCACCTGGGACATGAAGTGTCTAGCTCGCAGATCACTGTGGGAGCAGATAAGGTATGCCTGCAAAGTATGTCCTCTCTAAAATCTCCACTTGTTCATTTTCCAGTAGCCGAACACGAAGTGGGCTTGATGAACCCCAACTTAGTGCCCAGCAAAGATATTCAATGAAAGTTTGCTGAATGAATCAGTTCATATCAAAACTCGGTGAAAATAATGCTAATGCTTTTCATTAATGTCCTACCACTTTTGTTTCACATCCAGCCACTATCTCAATTATTTCCCTGATATTCTCATGTGTTAGTTAATGAAAACCATCTTACAAGCTATAAGGTGCCGTGGAATGTTAGTCACTATGCTAATTTCTCCCATTTCTGGGAGTAGGGAAATAGTGATTAATACTTGTATAGTTTCAAGTTTACAAATATCTTTGCATTTACATTATCTATTTTAATCTTTATAGCAGCTAGTTGAGATAGACATTCTTATTTTACAGCTAAGAAAACTAAGATTCATAAGTAATTAAATAGATTGAATATTTTTCATAAAATGATGCAGCCAGGATTCACTCTGGGGTCTTCTGAGTAGGAAAATGAAGTTGTACCCCTCTCAGTACCCAGCTCTGCATACCCAGGCGGTGCTGATCTAGGTCACTAGAAAGGTTTGCTGCAGGCTACCTGGGCAGTCAGCGGCACTGGGGAGCTAGAGGCCAAGTGTCTTCAGACACAGATCAATATACCATCCTTAGGGAACGTCTTTGTCCTTTTAGTCATCAGGAACTGAATTCCCAGCACAAAATGATATGGAATGAGAATATACATTTTTCAGATCTTTTCGATAGTAGAGTTACTTCCACCCTTTCACTCCTTAAAAACAAAATCCTGGGATGTTTTCCTCAGCATCCTGGGGAAAGATTGATGTCTACTGTATGAAGAGACTTGTGGCAGATGGGCTGGGAGAGGGAGCTGGCAGTGACGGAGTGGCTGCGCCGAGTGTGTTCGGCAGGGGGCTTGTGCCTGCATCTAGATTCCACCAGAAGCCAAAAGAGGGCCCAGATCCAACTTTTACTTCCCAGGGGATGTCTGGGCAGATTATTGTCCTTAGTCACCCTCTCTCTCACCCCCCCCCCATTCTGTGTCTATATCTGCCTGTGGCCGTGCCAGGTGTCACATCGCCATGAAGACGTCACAGGGAGCATGTGTGTCCTTTCTCAGCCCTTCCAGACGCCATCGCACTTGGAGGCACTATGGCTGGGGCGCTGCTGGGGCCACCGGACCGTCTCCCTCCCTACTCAAAGAAGGGAGCTGCCTAAGAATAGCCAACCTCCAGCCTGGCTGGAGGGCCGTGGCTGAAGCAGTGGCTTTTGTTTTTTGTCCTTTTTCTGAAAGGAAAGAAGTGGGAGGGATAAAGTGCTGTGTTGAGAACAGAGTCCTGGGTCCACAGACAGGCAGATTCAGGGCAGAGTCTGGGCTGGGCACTTGGCTCTCTTGGCACTGGCAACCCCTCCCTGAGCATCTCCCTCACGGTGGCATTGTGACCCTGCAGAGGGCAGGCCTGATGGCAGTGGTTTTATGCCTCTCTATGGTATGGGAATGATGATAATACCCAGTTTCCGTGGATCCTGCAAAGACTAAATGGCACAATATACGTAACTCACTGTGGCACTTGGCTCAGTCAATGCTGTTTTCCCTCCTCCACTTCCTCTCCTATAGACGGGGATTCCAGGATTGACTACATTGCCATAAAAACTATACCTTCTGGGACTTCCGTTTTCGGGAGCTGGGGATAGGGAGAGGAGTCCAGCTTCCGGATGCCTGATCAGTCCCTCTGTTTTCCTCCCTGTGTGCAGGGGGACGCCTGGACCAGCTCGCCTGCACCCTTCCCAAGGAGCTGAGGGGGAAGGACATGCGCATGGTCCCCATGGAGATGTTCAACTACTGCTCCCAGCTGGAGGATGAGAATAGCTCCGCGGGGCTGGATATTCCTGGGCCACCCTGCACCAAGGCCAGCCCAGAGCCCGCTAAGCCCAAGCCTGGGGCTGAGCCTGAGCCAGAGCCCAGCACTGCCTGCCCCCAGAAGCAGAGGTACCGGCCGGTGAGCGTGAGGCGGGCCATTGGCACCGTGATCATCGCGGGAGTGGTCTGTGGCGTGGTCTGCATCATGATGGTGGTGGCCGCTGCCTATGGCTGTATCTATGCCTCCCTCATGGCCAAGTACCACCGGGAGCTCAAGAAGCGCCAGCCTCTGATGGGGGACCCTGAGGGTGAGCACGAGGACCAGAAGCAGATCTCTTCTGTGGCCTGAGTGCCCACTCCTAGCTGGTCCAGGTAGGAAGGGCAGGGAGAGCTTGGGCTTGCTCTGCTGAGGGCTGGCCTCACTCCTTGCAGCCCCTCCTCACCCACACGGGCTGCCTGCCCAGTCCCACCCTCCTCCCTGCCTCCAGTGGATGAGCCGCAGCGTGGCCCTTGAACCTCCAAGTCTCCCTATAAGCCACGTCACACTGAAGGTCCTGCTGATGCTTTTTGGGAAACCTGGGGAGCTTCCCAAGCCTCTAGCTGGAGAAGGAAAAGATGATGTGCAAGAGGAGGGTCTGGACTGGCACCCCCTTTCCCTTGCCCTTGGGCAGCCACAGCAGGCAGCTCAGCCTGTCTCCAGCTAGTCCCCACCTCATCCACACTTAGGGGGTGGGGAGGGAGCCACATGGGGTCAGAGGAAGATTTCTGAGACTCTCCTCTATGCCAGAAAGATATCCTTAAGCCCCTCACAGTGTGAAAGCTGGGGTCCAGCTTCCAACTGCTGGTTGTGAGGTGCAGACACACTGGCCCTGTCGTCTGGTCCTAGCACTTAGAAAAACGATGCTGAGATTCTAGCACACTATCTTGGCTGGCGCCACCACCCCCCAGCCTGCTCCAGACCACACTGACCGCGCCACTCCTGGATCCACTAATTCACTCACACACACACTTGAAGCATCACCAGTGCAGTCACATGGATTGAAAAATTCACACCCACACCCCCCACATATCCACACCCACCCTGTCATACAGAGACCGAGGCCTTGAGAACTCGGGTAGGAGAGACAGGCTCTTGCCCTTGGCCCTGAGGCCACAGAGTCTTTTGCTTCCTGCAATCTTCTCAAGTCATCACCAATAACACAAGGATCCTCTGAGATCCTCTAAAGTGGGCCAATGTGGTGCTGCTGGATGAGACTTCCTGTCACCATGGTAACCCTCTCACACCTCTGCTGCTGGGTTTTCCGGGGACACCGGCCCAGGGGCCAGGAAGTGGCTGTGTGTGTATGGATGGCAGCCTCTTGAGAGGTTGGTGTTGCCTCTGTCCTGCCCAAGCATGCCATCACTGCCAGGCTCCATGGGGACACCCACTGATGCCACTCCTGTGCCCTGCAGCCTGACACCATTACTCTCCACCTCTCACCCCTCTCTCCTCAGCACCTTCCGCCTGTGTCCTCGCTGGCGCTGGGCAGTGCTTTGTGGTAGGTGGCACCCTTTAGGGAAAGCAGACGGCAGGCAGAGAGCATGGTGGCTCTCACTGAGGCTTGCTGCCAGCCAGCATGTCTCACACAGACTCCAGAACAGGGAAAGGACAGCCACATTCTGTGCAGAGGCTTCAATGATGGGGCCTCCCTTCCCCGTGTTTGTCTGCCCAACCTGTTCCCAGGGCACTGGGCTGGGTCTCACGCCGGACAGTGGACCAGGGGTCCTGTCTGGGACTGACACCTGCCTCCAGAGTAGTACAGGTTTCTCAGGGTTGTGAGTCTCCTTTTCTGGCTCTGCCCCTCTGGGAGAGCCTGATGTCAGCGGGCACTGAGGTCTCCTCATGGTCAGAGAGGGTCGGGAGTTCTCGGGCTTGTTTCTGGCTCTGAGAAGGGATCTTAGGTGGCACAAGAAGACGCCAGCCAGACTGCTGAAGACCAGGGTTGTGAGGAGGTCAGGGAAGGTGAGGTTGGCTGGGGAGCCTCTGAGAAGGTCATTCTCCAGGTGGACAGAGGACACTGGGTACAGGCTGTTTATGGGACCACAGGCCTCCTCCAGGCCAAGGTCACAGTCTTCCTTCTTCTTTTGGCTTGTGGGCTGATACCAGGCCTGGGGGTTTTCTAAAGGGGCTGGGGGGTGGGAAGGGGAGGGCATTGTCAATGGTGGTATCTTTCGCCTGAGACAGAAGATTTTTAAAGGCAAAATTATATTTCTGGTTTGTTGTTTCAGATGACCAATAAAGACTGTATTTTCCTACGTAATTCCTGGTTTCATTGGGTGGGAAGGGGACATGGATGCTGGGAGAATTGCTTCCTGCCCCCTCACCTCCCCAGGCAGCTGAGCAGGGTGCTAAGGGCCATCCCCCCTCCCCACAGAGCTCTATAGGACAGATGGATGCCTCCTGCCTGGGGCCTCAGGGTGCCATTGGGAGAAGAGCAGAGAGGGGTCTGGATCAGAATGAGGCTGTGGCCGAGTGCAGCAAGCTGGGGCACGGCATAGCAGCTGGGATCCTAACTCCACCCATGCTCTGGCCAGGCGGGAGAATCTGTGAGCCTTAGGGTGGCTGCCCTGGGCAGCACTGTGGCTTGCAGAGAAGAAGGTGAGCTGGAGAGACTGCCGCTGCCCTGCTCCCTGTGGTGCTCACTGCCCTGGCTTGACGGGAATCAGCCCTGGCAGCTGGGACAGATGGGCTCCCATGGCACGAAGGCAAGCATTTGCCCAGAGGACCTGCCGCATGATGGGAAGGGGGAGGGCAGACAGAGGGACTTTGCTGCCTGGGTTTCATCTGCTTTGCAAGGCTGGCAGGTTGCTGACAGGGAGGAAGAGTCCTTGTCACTCTGCTCCATCTTTCCCTAACCCCAGGCTTATAGTATGACTCCTCTCAGGGGCTCACAGGTGGCACTGGGGTCTGGGCAGGGGCATGAATGATGGGGAGCACTGGAGGGATGAGGGAGGACATGCCACCTTTGGGCTGGCAGTGTATGCTGAGTCCAGCAAAGGCTCACTGCTTGCCAGGAGACCCACCTTCAGGGGTGGACGGCTTTGGGGTGACCAAGTCTGGGCTATGCAGTTCACTAGTCTTCAAAGGCTAAGATGGAATGTTCTCTTTCCCAGAAGCTTCCCAGTAGGTGACAAACCATCAACCCAGGAGCAACTACCAAAGGGCAGTGAACCACCAGGGACCAAGGAGGCCAGCTCTCCTCCCAGAGTGGAGTGGGTTTTTCGCTCCTCCAGGGTGGTGGGGTGAGACATAATTATGGTAACAGCAGGCTGAAGAAAAGTCTTCCCAAGTCTCACTGCAAAGGCAGAGGACCAGCCCCTCACAGGCCTGCCCAGGGCTCTGTCATGCATATGTGTCATCAGATGTCATGGTTCTCAGAGAGAAGCTCACAGAGGTCCGAGGTCTGGCGCATACTGAGGCAGCACTCTCAGGAAGGGAGACCTCATGCAGCTTCCACATATGACAGCCCCACCATGAATGCTTGACCATAAGACATGGAGAATTGAAAATGAATCCTGATCAAAAAGTTAGACTTCAAATTTTGCATGAGCTTCTGATGAACCACATGATTGGAGATCAATATGACCCCTCCTTACCCATCTGCCCTTCTGCATGACCCTGTGGCATTAATCACAGCCATGACACGCAGCACACAGCTGTTCCTGCAGCTGGGCTAAATGCCCATCTCTCACCTGTGCCCCCGCCGGGTCCACAAACATCACACATGCAGCCCACCTCAGACGCCATGTTCCCCCTGGCCTGGGGCTCACAGGGACGCAGACTTACTGTTTCCAGGGACACAAAATGTCCCCTCCTCCTCAGTGAGCTACAGGGCCCAGCTGGCCCAGGGTCAGGGAGGCTGAGCCATAGACTAGGCAGGAAAAATTACTGAAGGAGGCCAAGGGAAGAGTAATAATTGAAGTATGAGGTCTCCAGTGCCTCCTTCCTTTCCCCTTCGCCTCCATGCACCCCAGAGCATTAGAGCGATTGTCTGCAGTGAGTTAAACCGGAGGCATGGGGACACGGTTTCTATGGCAACTCCTCTCAGCTCTAATTCAGCTCCGAGTTAAAAATGATATCAAATAATTGGAGAGTGCAGGAAAGCACAGCCAGCAGCCTGACCCACCCCGTCCTTTTCTCTTAGACCTTCAGAAGTCCAGGTGCTGAGCAGGACCACATTATGGGGGAGCAGGGCAATCACAGCAGGGACCTCAGGATGGTCTGCAGGGAGACGGGTTGGCCTGGAAATGGGTTTGGGGTTAGCATGCCTTGGGCTAAAGAACACAGGCAGTTGGGGTGGCACGGGTCCCTTCTCAATGCTGCAGTTGGTTTGTGTTTTGCTGAGGCTCTTGAGCAGTGGCAGACGGGCCTTCCCTCCCCCAGTCTGCTCCCATGGTGGCCTGCAGCCCCGCGTCCCATGGGCTCTCCCGGAGGCAGGAAGACAGAGGCCAACCAGCTCTTCTTCCCTTTTGCCCTGAATTCAACCTGGGGAGGAGGTGCACCACCCTGCCTAGCCCACCCAAGTCAGGCTCACCTGGCCAGGGCTCCAGGACATAAGGCAGGTGCCTGAGAGCCATGGCCACTGAGCCAACATGGCTGAGGGTGAATGTCCCTGGACCACACAGCTTTTCAGAACACAGCTGGGTCCAGACACTGAACCTGAAACCAAGGTAAGGAGGACTTCATCACAGAGGCCTGATAGTTTTGACAACTAGGTGGAGACACTGAGGACATTTTTAAGCATCAAGAAACTACCAAGTCAGGGGAAGTTGATGAGGTTCATTGACTGCTCTTGCCGCGTAGGTGGGGGGCAAACTGCAGCACGGGGCAATGAGTCAGACTTTAAAGGTAGGCAATCTGTGCCCCAATTCTACCTTCATTAATCATTAGCTGTGGGACTTGGGCAAATACTTTTGCTGTGTCTTAGTTTTCTCATCTGTAAAATGGAGGCAACAAACATGGCCTTCGTTGGGTCACCTCAAGGACTGAATGAGGAAGCATGTGGAGGCAGTCTCCATGGTGCCTGACACACAGTGAACGCACACAGTGAGCTCTCACTTCAGGGCCATGAGCCCCAGGCCCAGTTCCCTCAGCCCCAAGCCCAGTTTCCTCCTGAGCCGATACCAGAGGCCACAACAACAGGAGAGGGAAGTCACACACACAGGGCAGTGGAGAGCAGGGTTGGGCGTCAGCCTTGCCCTGCGTGGCCCTGAGCAGGTACCTTAACCTCTCTGGGTCTCATTTTACTCTCACTTCATAGATCTTTAAGATCTAAGATTAGATGGTTTTGTAAACAAAATGACTTAAGAAAATTCAACTTCCCCTCACCCACACATTTCACCTGGGGAAACTTAGAGGCAGGGGACCATGCCTGGCAGCAACGTGCAGGTCCTTCTGCTGCTACCATGTACCTTATTCCTGACATTGACCCACGACCTCCTGCCCTCAGTGGCACAAAGGGCAGCTCCTACCTGCAGCAATGGCTGTCTTCTTGTCCACTGTCACTGCGACAGCTGTGCTTGCCGTCACCACAACTGGCTCACCCGAACTTTCTGGGGAAGCAAAGTTGACTGAGTCACTTTCTCAGCATCTGGGGAAGAGTAGTGCTTGGGGGTACCCCTGCCGCTTTCCTGGACTAGGAGACAAATGCAAACAGCGGGCAAAGGCATCCTTAGAATATTGGGGCAGGGAGCACGTTGTGTTTGGGGAAGCTGTTGCTGCAATGGTGACCACCTCAACCATGGGTCTTTGCAAAGCACCTCCTGAGTGTCAGATGCTGCCCACATCCTGTGTGGACCCAAACTTGCCAGACACATGCGGCCTTTGGGTTGCTTGAACACTGAGGTTTTTGCCTGCCTGTCTCAGTATCATGACACTGAGATTTTCCCCATCTGCCTGCTGCAGTCCGTCCTCCCAGTATGGATCTCACCCAGAACACTTGTGTTGCACAAGAAGATTCTTTCCAGCAGACGGGCAGACTGCATTGCAAGACTTGGTGGTGAGTGATCCTTGGCTGACCTTCATGAGTCATCATGAGTCAGAAGGGACACTAACAGTTCTGTTTAGGAAGGCAGATGCCACGGCTGAGCTGCACAAAAACTGACACACGTGTGGCCCTCTGTAAACCCCGGGTATTGGTGGTGCCTGACCCTTCACCACCACATCACTGCCCTCTGGGTCTTTTGCTTGTATCACAGCTGGTCACTGTACTTCTGGGACATTCTGCCTGACCCTTGCAGGCCAGAGGGCTCGCTTTGAGGTTCCTTTTTCACTTCTTTTGCAAGAATCAGGTCATTGTAGGTGCAGAATTTAAGGCCCTTTCAGCTCTACATTGAAACAGAGCCCTCAGGCTGCTATGTGACCTGGGGCTTCTTAATTCTTATCAGTCCTCGGCCCTGCAGACATCTCCTTTTCAAAGCACTTTTGTCTATAGACAAAATTCTATCACTAAAACTTCCAAGAAAGAACGAACTTTTATGATGTGCTATCATATTTTGTTATAAAGTCTTGGTATTAAATGCAGCATGAAGCAAACAGGTCATGAGAATCTTGTGTGGACAGTGTTATCGTAACTGCATTGGCTGTCATCGGGTGTGACCACCCGCTTCTCCCATCTATGATATTGCCGAGATTACACATCGCACCTTGCTGTCCTCAATTATCTCATAGAAGTCTAAAACTACACTTGGATTCTAGGAACTTAGAATACGTAAAACTGTTCTTGATTCTAGAAATTTGCCATGACAAAGTCTAAGGAACCACAATAGACACAGAAGTTGGCTTCCCCAATTTGCTTCTAGAAACGTCCAGAAGGTGGTGATGTGGCTGACCCCTGCAGCAGCCTTCCCTGGACTCTGTGGCCTGTTTTTCAGATAGATTTTCCATTGTATGAGGTCTGACAATTAAGTTCCCAACACATCCTAGAAAAAGCCTTCTGTCCCTCCTTGCTGAACATCACTATAGTCACCTTTGAAGTACTCCCCTTAGGAAGTTACCCGCCGATGCCAGTGTCCAGTCCACTCTTCAAGGCAATTTTGGAATGACCAGCAAAGCCTCATCCTATGAAGGTCTAACACGTTCATGAACTTGCCACCATGTGCTTACATTGGCAGCACTGTACAGCTTGGTAAGGTTTCATAACCTTGCTTTATCAGCAACTCAGAGCTGTGTTTGTGTGGATGTGCAGAAGTGTCTCGCTCAGTGGTGTTCATCATAGCTGTGTGTTTTAGTGTACTTTATATGACAATAGCTCTGGTGGTCATTTCAGAAACAAAGAGTTGCAAAACTGCTTTGAAGGGTGGACTAGGCACTGGTGGCAGTGCATGCTTCTTAAAGGGAGTAACGTGAAGGTGCCTATAGTGAGACTCAGCAACAAGGGATATGGCACTTTTTCTAGGATGGGTTTGTGAATTTAATTGTCCAGACTTGTATGTGTACTCCAGCTAGCATTGGCTTGGAGGAAACCCAAGTTAGGGTGTGCAGGCCCTAATGACATAGTCCCTGAGTAGGTCAGAAATTTTAGCACCTGAGTCACAGCAGCTACCTGGCCCTTCAACTGGGGCAAATGAGCAGGTGGGCTGGGTCCTGGTGGGCTGCAGAGGGGGAGTGACGGGCCTGAGCAGCAGAGGCATTGGTGAGACTCTGCTGCCTGCTGGCAGGTTTCCCAGGCACTGACTGCAAAAGAGGCTCCCTGTGGGCAGGACCCCGCCCACCAGGCCCCAGGCAAAGGGCAGAGGTGCCAGCCTAGGAGACAGGGTCCCCTACCCCACCCTGCAGTCACCCTGGGACCAGCTCCTCCCATTTTCCTCAGCTGCCTCAGGTCCCCCGCCCCCTGCCAAAATGAAATTGTTACTGTTTTCTTTCTTTTGGGGTGGGTGGGGGTGTGCAGAGGTGTCCACGTGTTCTAAGCGTCTGAGTGCATGTGTGCATGTGGCTGAGCAAGGAGGTGAGCATGCAAACAGGACGAGCTCCCGTCCCCCTAAGCGGCCCCCTCTCTGGGCTGCCAGCTCCCCACTCTTCTCCTGTGGCTCAGCTCCCCTCCCACCCACCCTCCTACCTCACCGCCACATAAAGCTCCCCAGGCAGCCAGTAGCCACAGTCCTGGTGATGTTGGGGTGACAAGGGAACCTGTGATTCAGTGCTGTGGGGAGGGGCCAGGGCCTCATCCTAGGGAGCCTCTCCAGGATCCCAGGTGTCCCTCTTTGGGGAGCCCTTTGTGTGAGCTGGAGGAGGGGAACGGCCTCTCTGCCTCAGGGTGTAAGTAAGTGTGGAAAGGTAGACCTCCCCTTCTGGCTTTGAGAAACTCCTGCAGGGCTTGCAGTGGGAATAAAAATGCTGCCTCCCCCTCTCCTCTTTCTGCCTTATGCTCAGTGTGGCACCTGAGCCTGGACTTTGGTGGGACAGACCTTGGTTCTAGCCTGGCTTGTAGCTCCCTTGCAGTGTGACCCAGGACAAATCACAGAACCTCTCGGCCTCTGATTCTCCCTGTGTCAGTCGTAGAATGAGAACATTTATCTCACCGGGCTGTGTAGGTTGAATGAGTTGTATACAGAAAACATTTTGCAAATCACATTAGTCTGGGTACATGGGAGGAAGGGACAGGCAGAGGCTGGGAAGGTGGGCATGGCAGAGGGCAAGGAAGGCTTCCAGAGGCACAGAGATGGAACTCCTCTCTGCTGTCTTCCCTCCCTGCCTTGTCCCAGGATGAGCCCCGAGAGCCTGGGCCAGGGCATTTCCCATCTTGAGTCTTGAGGATGGTTTTGGCAAAGTGGTAATTCTGCCCTGGGGAGAAGGGCATCTTGAAGGGGAAGTTCTGAGTTGACCACCAGTCCACCGTTCGCCTTTCAGGCATTCTGCCCTTCCCCCCACCTCTTGCATCTCATTCCCCTGCACTTGGGGACTCTACTGGCCCTGGGTTCCACTGTGCTGGGATCAGCTCCCCAGTGGGTATCTGGAGAGTCCTTGCTCTGCCACAAAATCCTGGACCCCTGGATAAGCCTCGATCTCCCCCGGCCACAGTCTCTTCAAGGGTAAGGCAATGCTGCCACTGAGTTCCCTCTCAGGTCTAAACATTCTGCAGTTTTCCTGGTGCTCTAATAAAGTCACTTAATGTTTCTTTTGGGGGACCATTTTCCAGAATGGGGGTGGAGTTGGGAGTCAGGTGCCTGCTAGTTCTGAGAGTGGTCTTGGTCCTTGGCCTTGAAGGACTTCCTGGCCACCACCTATAATCTCCCTCCTGCCAGCCCAGAAGTTCCACAAGAGTGACTGCTCTCAGGGGAGCCCAGAGAGTGGGGACCAGGTTGCTTTCTCTGCTGGGGAAGAGCAGGTGGCCCTGTGGACTTGGGAAGCATGGCGGTCCCTAGTGGAGCAAAGTCTGCTGCTTTCATGTGGTGGTTCACAGAACTTTCACAGGTGCACAGATGCTTAGAAATAGAAGAATCTTAGAGATCAACTCTACTGATCTCCTTATATGTGGAATTTGGGCTGAAATACAGCCATCTTGACTTTGGGTCAAGTCCCTTTCCTTTATCCCATGCTGGATATTTAAGCTCCCACGTTGACTGCTGGCTGGGGAATCCCACCCTCAGCTGCACCTCCAGCATGGGGACCTTGGGGAAGCAGAGTGAAGGAGCCTTCTCAGGTCACTAAGGAGTGTCAGGAGAGACGGTGGGAAGGGAACCCTGGTGGCCTGGACATACTGTTCCACAGCCCTCTCCCATATCCCCCATAGAGCACGGTAAGAGGGGGGACATCCTAATACTGCCCTGGCCTCAGGAGCAAGGGCTGTAGGTTACCTGGTCCCTCTGCAGAGCGCAGGTTGAAGACAAAGCTGCCCACAGGCTGCTCGGAGGCCTGGCGGTACCACAGTGGGAAGCGGTCTGGTGTGAAGGCACTGGCCTCATCTCCAGGTGTCAGGAACTTCCTGCAAGGAGGAAGATTTGGTGCCTCCCCCAATCTGGAAACATACCCACCCCCTTTCCTCGTCCCTTACAAGGTCATCTTGGCTGGGCCAAGAGAGTGACTCCCCTCTGCTTTGGCAGAGTTGCAGACAGATAGATAGATTGAAAATATTAGCCCCTAAATTAGTTTTGCCCCAGTGTTCCCAGGCAATTCCTGACTCTTCCAGAATCAGAATGATGTTGCATCCAATGGCTTGGCCCTCGAGGAGGCCAAGGGTCTGTGTCACGAGGGAATGCTCTGCGGCCTGCAGGGTATATTTCCTTTGGAGGTAGCCTAATTTATTTTTGTCTGGCTCATTGGCATGTCTGAGGGTGGCAATTGTATCGTCAAGGCTATCACTGCAGTAATACAGGGCAAGGACTGCCCCTGGGAAGTGGTTTCCAAAGGGTTGCCGCTAAGGCTGGGGGGCACATTACAAGTTGCCGTTCAGTCATGCAGCTTTACCTTGCTAATTATGGTTTTGAGTTCCCTGAACACACAGCAGCCTACAGTGAGTGGGAGGCAGGGCGAAGCTTGGGGTGGGGGAGGAGCAGTTAAAAACACTGTTGTGAGTAACCCTCAAGGTGAGTGACTGAGCTCTGAGAGTGGTGGGCCCACATACTTGGGAAGCAGCCTGCCTTGCTGCACAGCTCAGGCCACTCCCCTCAGCATCCAGAGGGAGAGAACCCTGTGGGGTGCTGAGCAGGCTCTGGAAGGGCTGTCTGTGCCGAGATCACCTTTCTTCTCAGAGCCTTGTAGAGGGGCTAGGGAACATCAAGGATGTGGGGGGTCAGCGGCGGGGTGGGGGAGGAGAGCAGTTCTCCTCTCCACCTCTTAGAGTGAGGGGAGGCAGAGGAACAGAGGGAGGAGGGTGGGAGAGGGAGGAGCAACGTAATTTGTTTTCCTAGAAAGCCTCAGCTTTGCTTAGCAAGTGTGGATTTGTCACAGAGTTCTGGAAGGAACTCAAAGATGGCGCTCTGGGGCTGAGTGTGCTTGGATTTAGGAAGAGGAGCAGCTGGCGGGTGGGAGTTGAGGACAGTGGGGTCAAGACTGCCCCGCAGTCCCCATCTATTTGATTATCCTGGTTTGAGGAGCGGCAGGTGGCACTGCTCCCCCCAGCCCTTCCTCTGGGCTCCTAATTCTCCAGGACTTTGGCCTTTGTTTAGAGCAGGGTTTCTCAGCCTGGGCATCAGCAACCTTGTGAGCCAGATAACTGCAGGGCTGCCCTGTGCATGGCTGGGAGATTGGCAGCACACTGCGCCCTCCCCACCAGACGCCAGTAGAAGCCTCTCCAATAGTAGTTCCTCCAGTGTGACCGCCAAAAGTGTCTCCAGGCATTGTTGCCCAGGAGTGGGGCAAAAAACCCCCCAGGTTAGCCTTGCTGGCTTGGACTCTTCAGCTGTCCATACCCATGGGAGTGGGAAGCCCCTGAGAGTCAGTGACCCCCACACAGGTGAGGTGGAGACCAGCCATGACTCTCCACGTCCAGGGCTCCAGCAGCAGCCCCCTGCCCCTTAGGGCTGGAAGTGTTTGCAAGAAGGGGACAGATTCAGAAGACTTAGCCTGTCACATGGAGACTGTCCCAGAGAGGAAAGCAATTTGGGTTCTCTTTTTAGAGACTCCCTTAAGTGGGACCTCTGACCCCAACTTCACAGCCTCTCTCTTCCCTAATTGTGCCTCTGCTGTCCTCTCTGGGGACATCTCCAGGATGTGTGTGAGCTGAGGGGAGGGGCTAGTTCCATCATTAACTCCCAACCTTCTGCCCCCACCAGTCTCCCAGGGTCCAGGCAAACTGGAAGCCACATCTCAGTCCACCCACAGACACAGGAACCCACCTAAGAATTCTGCCCTCTCCACCCTGCAGCACCCCTTCCCAGGGTGGCCAGTAGGTCTCACCTGTCGACGACCTTCTCAGAGCCCACGAACAAGCTGCTTCTTAGGAGGCCAGCTCGGGTACCCAGGAAGGCCATGTCCACCTCATACTCAGTGTCACTGTGGAGCAGACACCAGAGCAGTCACCATGGGGACACAGCATAGGAGGCACAGAGAGAGCTTGGGGAGCCCTGCAGAAGATCTGGGCCTCTCCCAGCAGGTGCCCAACCTGGTCCAGGGAACCCTTTCCAGGGAGGCTGAGCTCCTGGGAGTTGTATCACATGCCATGTCAGGTCCCAGCCTCCGGACAGCACCCCTCCTGGCTAAATGGACTTCCCAGGCCTCTACCACTTTCCTGTGTCAGATCTCCCTCCTAACTTGTCCACCTGGCTTTGAGGACTGGGTCTAGAAGACAGAAGGACCTCAGGAAGGGAGATTTTGTCCTGGGACTCAGGAGTAGGAACTTCTCGAGGCCAGCACTTATGTGGCCCCTCAAGGTTTTAAGCCCTTTTCACATAGTTTCCTGATTACTGCAACATGAAGGCGCTGTCCACACAGCCCTAGGAGAAGTGCTGGGGACTGCATAACCTTGCCCATGAGCTTGAGAGGAGACAAATCCATTACCCGGCTGGAACATGACTGATTTTCCTCCCAGTCACAAAACCATAAAGCCACGATGACGGCACCAGGGTGGGAAGTTGTCACTTCTAACTTTGATACTATTCTTGTCCCTCATCCAATTAACTGGAGACTGTTACCTAATTTCTCCCAGTGCCTGGGTCTGTGGGCTTTGGAGAGCATACAAGGTAGACAACTCCCAGGGCCCTGACAAGGGCAGGGTCTTTTCATCAGATTCAGAGGTGAGGCACTGGGGAGACAGGGCGGGGCGGGGGGGGGGGTGGCACCATGCCACTCCAGGGAGAGGGCTGGAGCTGGATTAAAGCACTCAGCCTGAGTTCCCGAAGATCCCTGAGGAAAAGTGTCTGGAGTCTCAGACAGGTGTCTCCTCCAAGGCAGTGTTGTAGACAACGGGCTCACACAGGATGTGCACCAGGGTCACATGGATTTAAGCACCACAGACACCAGAGCCCTGCAACAGAGCCACTGAGTCAGACCCAGTGGGGTGGGGCCTACGTATCTGGGTCTCACTGTAAAGGTCCTGACCCAATTTTTTGCTCAAAAGTAGACAGAAGTCCTAACCAGCCACACCACCCCCAGCTCAGCTTCAACAATTACCAACTACAGCCTGCCTCAGCCCTCTCCACTAGATTATTTTGACTCGAATCCAAGATACTTCATGAGTAAATTTTCATTTGTATCATTAAAATATAAGGATTAAAAAGAATTCTCAGTGCCATTATCACACCTGTAACTCCCTCCCAGGATTCCTTTATATCATCAGATAATCTAATTGCTTTAGGAATTTTTTAAGTTTAGTTGAATCAGAGTCTAAGGTCCATGCTTTGAAACTGGTTGGTAACTCCTTTATCTGTTTATCTCTCTATATGTGTTTTTGCTGAGATATAGTACATATTCCGTACAACTGACTCACCTAAAGTGTAAAATTCAATGGTTTTTAGTATAGTCACAGAGTTGTACAACCCTCACCACTGTGAATTTTTTTTATTTTTCTCTTTTTAAAAAAACTTTACTCAAATTAATATGAAGGTACAATTATTAGGTTACGTTGTTCTCACTTCCAGGGTAAAGTTCCATTTGGACCTCACCACTGTGAATTTTAGAACATTTTCATTACTCTCCCCCAAACCCCTGTAAACGTTAGCAATCATCTTCAGCCTTTTTAACTTGAGTCTCTTTCTCTCCCCCACTCTCCCTCTCCCCTTCTCTTTTCCTTGCAATTGATTTCCTGTAGGTGATCTTTTTTTTTTTCCAGTATTGCCAAATGTATTTAATTTGTAGACAGGGATATATACTTAAAGTTGGAGAAGTGTTAATTTTCTTTTATCAGACCGTTGGAAATAATCATGTCTGTTATTTTTCATGGGTAAAATTTAAATGACAAAAATAAAATTTTGTATACCATCAAATGTATATTAATTTTGCTTGTCACTATCCCATCTCAAATCCTGGTTTAAAAACAAAGGTCATGGCTCAGCGCCTGTGGCTCAAGCAGCTAAGGTGCCAGCCACATACACCTGAGGTGGAGGGTTCAAATCCAGCCTGGGCCTGCCAAACAGCAAGGATGGCTGCAACCAAAACATAGCCAGGCATTGTGGCGGGCGCCTGTAGTCCCAGCTACTTGGGAGGCAGAGGCAGGAGAATTGCTTGAGCCCAGGAGTTGGAGGTTGCTGTGAGCTGTGATGCCACAGTACTCTACCCAGGGGGACAGCTTGAGGCTCTGTCTCAAAAAAACAAACACAAAAACAAAAGTCTTCTCAAATATGGGTTTTCACTTCCAATGTGATCACCTTTCCTTAGTAAGAGTTGACCATGTTCTGTCCAGGACACAAATGCTATATTCCCTCCTCCTAGAGTATTTATTTAGTTTCACCTAATGTGCACAATGTGAGAGTGTTCAGCATGCCGCCAGGTGAAGGGCTCACCTACAACTTGAACTTTACCTTGGACATGAGAACAATGTAACTTAAAAATTTGTACCTTCATATTAATTTGAAAAATAAAAAACACCTTTATTTCCTTAATGAAAATTTTATCAGTTATTTAGAAGAAAGTGATCTGATTTTTAAGCTTTTTTTTGCTAAAACAAAGGAGACTTTTCTGTGAAGCTTAAAATATACCATGGGCTGGTTGCATTTTAAAGAGGATGGTTGTAGCTCTCTCACACACACACTCTCTTACTCTTGCAACTTCCACTATGGCATACTGCAGCAAGAAGACTCTGGCCAAATAATGAAACCTTGATATTAGACTTCCTAGCCTCCAGAACCATAAAGAATAAATTTATTTTTTTTCTAAACAAAAAATTATTTGTCAGTGGAGTGTCTCATGTCTGAATCTGCCTGGCTGTGGTGTGTGGTGGTGTTATCTAGCATGCTTTCCTAGCCCCAGTATTTCTCATGAACTGGTGGTTAAGCCAGGGGCTGACCAGGTTCAGGCTTGCATTTTCACAGGCACTGTGCCCTTCATCAAGAGCCACACACTATCTGATTGATAAGAGGTTGCAAAATAGATTTATTCCTTTATTTCTTTTTTATTTCCTTTTTACTTGACAGGCTCAGATAACGAGAAATCTTCCCTCATCAATATTAGGTTATTCTGAGGTACAATTTGTACAATTGATTCCTTTTGTTTCTTTTCCAGTTTTTAGAAAAATGCATTGTTTTCCTAACATCTTCCAAAGATGACCAATGAGACTTTCTTCCCCAATGTCATTGTGAACTCAAAGATTTTAAAAAACACATTTCATGTGTTTTAACCCATTGCAGTTATTATTATTTTTGCTGCTCTGATTGTCCCACCTTTGGCCAGTGAGACCCTCTTCAGCCACATTGCCCTTTAGCACAATGTCACTAGTCCTTGGTAGGTCTAGTTTCCTCATACAACAGTTTCCTTCCCCTGTTAGGGAATCAGACATTTCCCCAAGGAGCATGGGTTCATTTGAATGAGAACTGAAAAGTCCATAGTCAAGGGCTGGGGCCACTAGCTGAGGCTGGTCCTTTCAGTGGAGAGAGCTAGGATATCCTTTTTATTTCTTTAAGAGAAAATACATTAGAATTAAACTTTATATTTCCAATTCAAATTTAGAGTTACATCTAAACTTAACTTCTTTGATTCTTGAAATTTGCATCTCTTTTCTGCTGAAAATCTCGGTTCCTAATCTCATTAACATAATCATATTTGCTCTATCTATTCGGAATAACAATGTCAACATTATTTCTAGCAATGTGATTGCTGAGCACAGTTTAAGGTTTTATTTATTTAATAGTTACAGTTCAGAAGCCCTCAAAAGAATTTCCCTACATACAGTTATTTCATGAATTTGATAAACAGCTAGGCTTATTTGTTTGACTTGCTTTCAATTTTTTAGAGGTGGCTTTTTGAAGTTGAATTTTGTTTTATAACTAGATAAGGCATTTACATGGGTCTAAAGTCCAATATTTTATTTTTATTTTTTTTTTTTTTTTGAGACAGAGCCTCAAGCTGTCCCCCTGGGTAGAGGGCCGTGGCATTACAGCTCACAGCAACCTCCAACTCCTGGGCTCTAGCGAGTCTCCTGCCTCCGCCTCCCAAGTAGCTGGGACCACAGGCG
>CAUYTI010110379.1:0-15197 GCA_963575145.1 Galago senegalensis | reverse complement strand
GACTGGGCAATCCAACCAGACCTCCTCTCTATTAAAGAGAAAAACAGAAAAACAATTAGCAGGTCATAGTGGTATGCATCTGTAGTCCTAGCTACAGGACTTGGGAGGCTGAGGTAGGAGGATTGTTTGAGCCCAGGAGTTCAAGACTATCCTGGTCAACCTAGCAAGACCTCATCACAAAACATATAGATACACAAATGGTCTTCATGTAAAGAAATAACTGACAGAAAGGTCCTTGAATTTGGGTACCTGATAGCAAAGGCTACAGGGGTATCTGAAAATTTGGGGGAGAGAAAAGGACAAATTGGCACATATCCTTAAGAATCTAAAAGTTCCAACAGACCTGTGTAAGGCTTCAGAAAATGAATACCATCAAGTACTTCCCCATCATTGCACAGCTTGTGTGTATATGGGAATAATGCAGGATTTCATAAAAGGTGCATCCATATCAGTTGAGAGATCTGCATTGTGGTTTTAAAACAGATTTAAAACAGAACCAATGTTCCTGGTTTCTGGGATTTGCCATTCACCTCGTTCCCCTATTAGGGTTATAAGTCTCCAGTTAATTTGGCCAAGACTGTAGTTCTACTCCATCTCACTCCAAGACACTGTGGTAGCAGCTTTATCAGTTCCCCCATTTTCTTACAGACTTCATTTCCAGCATCTAGATTTACTTTTCTTTCCTGCTCCCTTTCCTTCATGAGGGACCCCACATTTACTGACACAACTCTCTTTAGCATCCAGAGGATCCTCAGAAAACTTCTTTCTAGCCTCTCAGGAAAATGAGAAAATTGAGACTTGGAGCTACAAGAACTAGCACTTGAACCTCAGCCATGTGATGTTTCCTAACTACCGCTTGCTTGTGTGCACAGCCTGGTAAGAGGCAATGATCAGGAGGGATCCAGGAAGTGAAACCTTCCCTGAAGCACAAACATGATGATACTTGTCTAGGGCAAAGGCTACAAGGGAAGCAAGATGTGTCTTCTGGGTAGGAGAGGCATAGTCCTGGATCTGACACCATGGTGAACTTCCATGGTGAACTTGAATACATGCTCCATGGACATTCTGGCATACTTCGTTGTTGCCACTTAAGATTACCTTCCCTCTCACTGTTTAATAGTCTTACACAGATGTGTACTGGGAGATACTTCCATGACTTCAAACTTCCCCCCAGAAAAAGAAATTACAGCTTTATCTGGACCTATGAAGCCTGGAAGAGAAAGCAGCTAATTAGCCCAGTTAATGAAATCAATTTTGAATTAATTTTAAAGGAAACATACCCCAAGACCTAGTTTGAATTTTCTACTTTTAAGTTGAGTACAAGGATTTTATAGTGGAAGCTGAGATGCCTTTGAAGGAAGACATGTTATGAAATGTCTCTCCTGTTAGGTTTTGGCAAGACTTTGGGGTGCAGAGGTATTGCCATAAAGGGATCTTACTTCTGTACTATTTCCATTTCCTGAGGAAGATGATGTCGGTCTCTGGTCAAATTTCTTAAGAAATAAACAGCATTTCCCATCTCCATTGATGAAGATTGATGTCTTCTTGCTTTTAGAGACATCCTGGCCAAAAAGAAGAAAAATGAGGCAAAGTCTGGAATAATCTAAAATAATGATGACAACACTTACTGTCTATGGAATGCCCTGCACTATGTGTTCCCTCATTTAGTTCTTAGTACAACCTTGTGAAAAAGGTAGTTTTCTTCACTTAACAGATGATGAAATTGAGGAATAGAATAAGTAACTTGCCCCAAGTCCTGCATTTGCAGAGTGGGACACTAATGCAGCTTTCCGACCCCAAAGTTTATTTTCTATTTTGTCCCCAAAGTTTATTTTCTTTTTTTTTCCCCAAAGTTTATTTTCTAAACCACTGTTACTCTAGCAGTGTGGGTCCTTCTGGGTGAGGGGGGACAGCCTCCTGTGGGGTCTATGTGGTCACTGCATTTGCAACTCCTGGAGGCGCTATGTATGCCTTACTGTATGAGTAGTCTCCCATGAAATTCATCACAGGCTTTTCATTTCTGGCCAAGAATTCAGTTACTCATTTTCAGAAAAAACTTTTGACATTCCTTACACTGGCAGCCCCACTAATTTATATAGAAGTGATAATGAGAGTTATTTTTTTTCTAAAACTGAAATGGGTTGTACCTCAGCATCAGACAGGGCACATTTGAGCCAAATAGTGCAAAGACCTCTTGCTGTTGATGATCAGAACAGCTAAGTATACTCGCCCTCTCCACTGGCTTAACAGTAGGACAGAGCAGTTTCTTTTATTGTTTTCTTTCACCTTGCCCATACAAATTGTTTCATAACTGTTCCTATGACTTAGAGTGAATAACTGTTATTCATTCTCTCCTCATAGAGAAATGCTTAAAATTGCAAAAATTACCCTCTGTTCCAAACAGTTGTTGCTGTTTGAAATCAAATTTCTTGCACTTAGGATCAGTGAGACTGCTAAGAAAATCCCTGAGAGAGGTTTTGGATGGGAATTAGCTCAAAGAGTCAAGCTGATGGCAAATGTAGGATCCTCATGTTGAGATGATCGTGTTGAGCTGCAGTAAAAGATGGCAGTGACAATGGAGGACAGTGCTGGGGCGCCTGGGGGATGCGCAGCAGGTCCCTGAAACTCAGGCCTGGAGATCTTGTGATTTGCAGAGTCAGCATTGAGGAGTAGGCAGGGATTTTTTTTTCCCCCTGTAACTTCTCTAAAAAAACTTCTCCATAGTCCTGTTGAAGAAGCGTCACAGACCAAACAGCCAAGATAATACAAAGCATGTGGTGGTAGAAGCCCCATAACCCAGGCTCATTGTTGTATCCTGACTTTCAGGGAATGGAGGGGTTTCCTGTGGCCTGCTAGGATTTCAACTTACTGCTGCTTTTGGTTTCTTGCAAATTGGCCTTTGGGTATTCTAACAGGCACGTTTCCTTCCTGTAATATTTCAAAAATGCTGTTTTTGATTCACATGACCTGTACGTTCCGGTGAATACAGTTACTCTGATGTTGCTTTAACCTTGTGCACCGTGGCAAATACTTCCTTCCTCTAAAACTTCCTGACTTTGTTTCTGTTTTCCATGGTCAAGGCTGGTCTATTCTGAGAGATACATAATCTCGCGTCCTTGGTCCTAGACTTAGAAATGTCATGGCCGTCGTTGCTTCAGTTCAACACCAGATCCCTCAGGCGGCTCACTTCGGCAGGGCTTCTTTTCCTTCATGTGCTTCTCAGTTATTGTTGGGGATTCTGAACTCAGTGTTTTCTTTCCGGTGTCCCTTGAAACACAGCCATCTGCCCTCACAGGAGAGCTAGCCCCTGCTGAGAGGAATCTTTCTATGTGCACATGCACACAGCAATTTGCCAAAATGGGTGGCTGCCAATGATTTTTTCCTAGTTGCAGAGTTTATTTTCCCTGGATGGCAGTGCTGTGCCACACAGGGGGGCTGTGACACGGTAGACTCCCTGTTGATAGAAGCTTCTTTGTGGAGAAGTGCCTCTGGTGTCCTGGGGGTCCCCACAGGCATATTTGACAGTTCAGTGATCGAATTGTAGTGATTTTCTGCCTATCTGCAGCAGAATGCTATGTCCATATCAGGGCATGCTGTAGGCCCCTTGACAGGTAACAGATGGCCGCAGCCCCAGGAGGGCTGCTGGCTGTCACATCAGACCTGGAGCCACTAGAGAGCTCCCCTGCTCATAGACAGCCATCCATGATCAGCCTATTGAAGGAAAGGGGTAAGGATTCCCCACTATGCACCCTTACTTTGTAGGACATGACCTGGCTTCCTGGCAAATTCTGCAAAGTTAGTCAGGAACTTAACAGCCTCACTTTCTAAGCTATGCCTCTCTCCCCCACTAGCTTTCCAATTCTGCTAAAATGCTGCAGTCTTTAATCTTCTGCCCAGTTTTTTTGATTGAATTGTATTGACTTAGCTCCTTCACCCTCTGTGACTTTCTTTCTTTCTCCAAAAACACAGGGCAGGACCCATATATTTTTGTACCATCTGAGTGCTATGTATAAAAAGGTTTTTCAGGCTGTAGGTTACTAAGAACAACTTCATGGGTCATGACCAACACATACAAAATTGAACTATAGTAGAGTAGAAAGTAGAATATGTGTTCATAGTGAAAGTAAGTATTGCTTTGAGAAATCCTTGTTTAAGTTGTGTATGTGTATATATGGGGATTTGGTATAAATCTTATTTTTGTATGTAATGTAGATCGTGGTCAAGGCTGAAAGCCCTTCACTTGGGGAGCTCTGTCTTCTACCTTAGTCTCAGATTTTCTCCCATTCCCACCAGCTTGCCTTTGCAGTTGGCCCCACCTCCTGCTCTGCAATGCATTAAGTGTGTGGAGCCTTCCCTCATTTCCAGGTCTTAAATCATCAAAGACAGATTAAGTTATACCCACACTTCAGGATCTGGACTTCAGTTTTGTGTATGTGTCTGGGTTTTTCTTTTTTCTTTTTTTGGTTAAGACAAATGATTTTCTATTAATTCTTGGTTAATAAGAAAACTCAATGAACCTCAGCATGACACTCTGTAAGCGTTTTGGTTATTCATGGCTTTTCTCTGGAATGCAGGAATTTAAAGCATACAGCAAGCAGGGATCATGCTGTGGAAAGGCTTTGGTGCCTTTTGTTTTCATGCTTTAATAAGTAGGGGCTTCTTCGTGTATGTAGAGAAATATATTTAGCTAGCTATACAGCACCCTTTGCTTCTGACCCATGGCATGAGTAGGGAATCATTCTAGCAAGCCCTTCCCATCCACATCTAGAAAATCTATATTCATATTCATTTCATCTTTAGCAAGGACTTCCCTGTGTGCTATTGAGATGGAAAAATAGCCGCAGCTCCAAGTTATTGGTATTTATCGTTAGTCACAGGCCTATCTGTTTAGTTTACATTATTTCATCTGATCCCCTTAAAAGCCCCCTGAGGTGCCTGTCAACACCCCCCTACCTTTTACAGACGAAAAAACTGAGTCTTCTTTTGTTTGAAACAGAGTCTCACTCTGTCTTCCTCAGTGGTAGAGTGCCGTGGCATCACTGTTCACAGCAACTTCAAACTCTTAAGGTCAAGTGAGCCTCTTGCCTCAGCCTCCCAAGTAGCTGGGACTACAGGCTCCTGCCACAACACCCAGCTATTTTTTAGAGATGGGGTCTTGCTCTTGTTCAGGTTGGTCTCGAACTCCTGAGCTTAGGCAGCACACCCGCCTCAGCCTCCCAGAGTGCTGGGATTAGAGGCGTGAGCCACCACGTCAAACAGAAAACTAGGTCTTAAAGAAGTTAAGTGCCTTATCCAAGGTCGCATACCTAAGTGAGTGGAGGAGTGGGATTCCACTGAGTCTGGGGCAGGAGTCCAGTGCTAACATGCCACGCGGGATGGCCCCTTTACATTGCTATGGTATTTTCTCTTCTGCCTAGAGTGTTCTCTCTTGCCCATCCCCAACCATCAGAATCTGTTCCATCTGGCAGGCCCTAGTCTGAATACTAGCTTTTGTGAAACCCTTTTTGCTTTTTCTGGGGAGAAATGATTTCCTGTTCACTGTACTCAAGTGGCTTGTGGTTGTCCCTCTTGCGGCATGTCACATTCTGCTATATACTGGGTTATTGTCTGATATAAGTACTACCTGCCCCTGTATTGCAGTTCTCACTGATTCTATTCCTGTTGCTTTTGGGTAAGCAGGTATATACTGTCAGTGGGGTCTGTTTTGGCAACTGCAAGTTCATCTCTTTCCCTTCATCTCTGAGCAATGATTCTTGTCCTTGAGGGATGGGAATATTTCCCTTCACTTTCACAGTAATTGCCACATTTTATATGAGGATTGTTTATTTTCTGATTGTGACTTTGTTTATCAGAGTTATCAGTTATGAATGGGATACGCTAAAATACATAATCAAAAATGGATAGTTTTGTTTTACAATCGATCTGTTCCATGTTTTGCTGTTATGTACCTTCATGGAGTTTTGTAAGCGGTGAAGTGGATACCAGGAGAAGGAGAAGTAGGCTTAAAATATGTTGCTATCACAATTGAATTTTTGTTGTATTTTAGTAATAGACATCTGAAGGTAAACTACTTTTGAGCTCCTGATCTGTGCTGTACCCCACATTAGAAATGTTTCTACTCCATTAGCATAATAGTAAAATATGGGAACAGATGTACAGTCCCCAAGATTGCCTCTTAGCACTATTTTTATGGGTATGGAAACTGAGGCTTAGTGAGATTGTGCCCAAAGTTACAGAATACCTGTCTGATAGCAACCTGTACCCATCTTATCCCAAAGCTCTTTGTCCACAGCATTTGTTATTCAAGGAGAATCTTGGAAAATCTCTATGTGTGACAAGGAGGAAAGTTTTTCAATGAGTTTCAAGTTGCCAAGATCAACTCAAGTAAATATCATTTGCTTTGAGAAGGATTACTATTTTATTGCCTGGTAAGGGTATTTTCTCCCTTAAAATGCTAAAATTCAACTATAGAATATGCCTTTAAAGGTGAAATTGCAGAAACTCTGGCATCTATTAAATGGGAAGGAAAGATTGGACCAAGATCCTATCTTATGCTTCTCAAATCACATTAAGTAGGAGACCCCTACTTATGAATTGAGGGTGATTCTACTTTGAAGGTTAAATAATAGTGATTAGCAATACATTTATTGAGCACGTGTATGTCTTAGGCATAGTAGGAAGCACTTTAGCAATATTGGATTGAATGTTCACTCTACCTCTGAGCTGGGTTATCCTCATATGACACATGAGGTAAGGGAGGCTGTGCCCAAGGTCATATGTTAGGTATTCTTGGGAGCTGGTTCTTGTGTCTGGAAAGATGAAAAGCCCAAAGCCAGCATTCAGTCTTTCTGCTAGAGAATTGGTGTGTAAAATCTTGGCCTTGGAGACTGGGGCACAACCTCTCAGCAGGAGATCTCAAATATGTTGTCAGCATGATTGATGATCAGAGTGCAGCCCCCTCTCTAAGTATATCTACTGTCTGTGGTTCTGAAGAGAGGCTTTGAACTTTCTCCAGCAAAGGTTTTTCTTCCTTCCAGATAGGTGTTTGTAGTTGAAGAACAAAGAAAGATGTATGACACTGGTAGTGCAAGTTTCCGTGTGAAGGCATGTGTTTTATTCTCTACTTGCTGAACCCAAGTTCTCACTTATCTTCACCTTCAGAGTGACGTTGGCAGAGTTCTCTGTGAGGAAAGAAGTCCAAAACCTTTCTCTGAAGGAAACAGCCATCCTCTGCCTGACTCTACCCAACAGCAGGGCTCCGTCTGTGAGGCCTTTCCTTGGTGTACCCTAAAACTGAAATCTATCAGGAGGAACCACCAGCACTTCTTCCTTTCACTTCCACCTCTTCCTTCACCTTCTGAGTCTTTCTTCAGATTTCATTCATGTACGCCTTCAAGCTCCTGCAAACAGGACTGAATTTTTTTCTGGTGGTACATACTCTTTAGAGCACTCTCCTATGTCTTCCCCACAGACCAGGTATTCTCTTCATTTTCCACCGATTAGAGACTGAGGCTCAGAGGTCTTAGCCAAGATCATAGCGTATCGGTGGCCAAGGTGAATGGAAAAGGGAGAGGGTAAATAAGGACCAGAAAAGAAGAAATGCTTCCCCCTGCATCTCTTCTAGTCTTTTGGAAAGGCCTCTTAGCATTTAATCTGGGGATTTATGAAGTCTTTCTCCAGTAGCTTCACGATGCTACTGCCTCTTTGTTTTCATGACAAAGTGTGAAATAGTGATTTCTGTTAGGTATGAAGAATTCTCATTTTATGGTGGATATTTGTCACATTTCTCCTGAAAGCCATTAGCAGTTTCTGTTCCATTTTTGGCATGCTCTGGGGTATACGTTTGTATTTCAAGAGTGAATCTGGGCTTGGCGCCTATAGCTCAACCGGCTAAGGCGCCAGCCACGTACACCTAAGGTGCCGGGTTCGAATCCCCAGCCCGGACCTGCCAAACAACAATGATGGCTGCAACCAAAAAATAGCCGGGCATCGTGGCGGGCGCCTGTGGTCCCAGCTACTTGGGAGGCGGAGGCAAGAGACTCGCTTGAGCCCAGGAGTTGGAGGTTGCTGTGAGCTATGCCACGGCACTCTACCCAGGGGGACAGCTTGAGGCTCTGTCTCAAAAAAAAAAAAGATGGGTCATTTGATTTTAGAAACATGAAATCAGTTATGTTAGTATTAAAGAGACATTTAATCATAATCTTCAATATTGTTTGTGTTATAAGCAATTCTACTGTGTTCTAGAATATAGACAAAATTTATGGGGTTTTTTTTTTTTTTTTTTTTTTTTTTTTGAGACAGAGCCTCAAGCTGTCATCCTTGGTAGAGTGCCGTGGCAGCTCACAGCTCACAGCAACCTCCAACTCCTAGGCTCAAGTGATTTTCCTGCCTCTGACTCCCAAGTAGCTGGGACCACAGGCACCCACCACAACGCCTGGCTATTTTTTGGTTGCAGCTGTCATTGTTGTTTGGCGGGCCTGGGCTGGATTTGAACCCGCCAGCTCAGGTGTATGTGGCTTGCACCTTAGCCACTTGAGCCACAGGCACCAAGCCTTTTTTTTTTTTTTTTTTTTTTGCAGTTTTTTGCCAGGGCTGGGCTTGAACCCACCACCTCCAGCATAAGGGGCCCCTGCCCTACTCCTTTGAGCCACAGGTGCCACCCGGTTTTGGTTTTTTTTTTGGTTTTTTTTGGTTTATTTGAGACAGAGTCTCATTCTATTGCCCAAGGCTAGAGTCCCATGGTATCAACCTAGTCCATAGCAACCTCAAACTCTTGAGTCTTCCTGCCTCAGACTTCTGAGTAGCTGGGACTATAGGCACCCACTACAGAACCTGGCTAATCTTGTTCGGGCTGGTCTGAAACTCCTGACCTCAAGGGATCCTCCCACCTTGGTCTTCCAGAATGCTAGGATTACAGGCATGAGCCATAGTGCCCAGCCAAAATTGATGTATTTTTAACCTTTCGTTTTTTTTTTTTTTTTGGCCACTTTTCTTACTCTCTTTCCTAAACATAGGTTTATTTCATAATCTTTCAAAAAATAAGTAATATATTTTTAGTGTTATATATTTTACATTTATAATTTTCAAAAGAATTAGTGACCTGTTGAGAATAATAAAGTGAAAAAATTATGATTATGGAATGGAAGATATTTGGGGGAAGAAGAATAATTCTGAAACTTCCTTTTGTTGAAACAAAAATTACATGACATGGATTTTTACTTCCTTTGAGAGACACTGTCTCATACTATGTCTTATTTTTTGTAGCCCTCAACAATTGGATCCATGGCTTTGACAGAAGGAGCATTGTGTCAGCATGATCTCATCAGAGTTGTTTACAGTGATCTTCATCCTCAGAGGGAAACATTCACTGCACAAAACCGGTAATGGTCAAAACTGTATACAATAATAATTGTTAATTTACACTTAATAGTTAACTGTATTTTAGCTCATGTTTGGTAGGAGAAGTGTCCAGGAGTTCATACTTATGAAATACATCATAGTAGTGATATACTCATCTATCTAATGTTTAGTATTATAGTATGGTCATCTTGTATAATGTAATATAAAGACTAAAAATGTGAATGGGAAGGCAGCCAAACCACGATTCATTCATGTCCTAGTACTGCAATTTAGAGGTTTTGCCCCTTCAGGCAGTTTATCTACTCTTGACACCTTACTTTCTTTGTAGAATGGGATGAGTAACTGAAATTAGACGAACTGCAGGTTTGAGGGTACAGTCACCTCAGTAGTAACTGACCTCACTTCTGACAACAAGTGTTTTGAGGAGTTCCCAAAACCAATCTCTTGTTGGATAATTTGTTAGGACTCACAGAATTCACTGATAGCTATTAAATGCACAATTGTGGTTTATTACAGGAAATGATACAGGTTAAAATCAATCAAAGGAAGAAACACACAGGAGGTATAGAATGGAGGGTTCTAGACATAAAACTTATGTTGTCCTTTCTCATAGAGTCAGGATACATTAATCTTTTGTCATCATTGTGTGAGAGTAAATACAGAGTATTGACAAAAGGAAAGTTCACTCAAGCTCTGGTTTTATTGAGGCTTCATTATGTAGCCATGATTGATTAGCTTGATTGCCTGCCTGGTTGATCTCAGCCTCCACGTGGACTGATACCATGTGACCCAGAACTCCTGCCTTAAAACACATGGTATTTCTTTCTGATGTGGCCAACCAGCCCCTCCCTAAGAGTGTCAGATATAGCCAGCCCCATCCTAAGTCCTGGTGTCACAGCATCTGCCCTAAGCAAAGACAACTGCTATCAGACATGACATAGATTCCTTCTTAGCAGCAAAGGCCAAATTATAGACATTTCCCGAATTGTGTTGGTTGAACTTAACAACTTTTCAACTTTACAGTGGTCTCAAAGAAAGCAATACTTGAATTTGAAATAAAAACATTTCAAATTCATATAACCATTCTATTTTTTGCTCTCAGCACAGTATTCAATAAATTAAGATATTCAACACTTCATTAGAAAATAGGCCAACTGTAGGCTAATGCAAGTGTTCTGAGCACTTTTAAGGTCCGCCAGGTGAGCTATTATGTTTGGTAAGTTAAATGTATTAAATGCATTTTATCTTACGTGTAGCAGACCATATAGCTTTAAGGAAAAGAGAAGTGAGAGTTATGCTTGGAACACTCTGTAAATATAAGAAACACCTGTAACGTTTTGGTAATATGACACCTTGGTGATAAGGGCATGAGGAAGGGACTTGGCTATCTGAACACAGAGAGCTCGCGAGACGAGAGCATCAGTAATTGGCGGTCACTATATCTGTGATGGAAGTAGCCACAGGATCATGTCTATAAGCTCCAGGAGAAGGCAGTCAGGGAGAGAGCGCCCTTTCTTTCATGGACCTGCTCACTCTGACTCTTTGCTTCTCCTGCCTGCAGAATACCTGCGCAGAGTTTCTCTATGAAAGACTATTGGCTCGGCACCTGTGGCTCAAGCAGCTAATGCACCAGCCACGTACACCTAAGGTGGTGGGTTCGAATCCAGCCTGGGCCTGCCAAACAACAATGACGGCTGCAACCAAAAATAGCCGGGTATTGTGGCGGGCACCTGTGGTCCCAGCTACTTGGGAGGCTGAGGCAGGAGATTTGCTTGAGCCCAGGAGTTGGAGGTTGCTGTGAGCTTCGATGCTGTGGCACGCTACCCAGGGGGACAGCTTGAGGCTGTCTCAAAAAAAAAAAAAAGAAAGACTGCTAAGATGTACTCTTCTAATAAGACTGCTTTTCTCCCTTGAATACTGTCTCTTTCTCTCTCTCCCTTCTGCTAAGGTGAATAGCCCTCAGGCACCTAAGAGTAATTGTTTCCGAAAAAGATAATAGCATAGAGGTCTGTGTCAGGAACACAGCTAGCTGGGGCTGGAGACCTAGCCACGCCCAAGCCTTCCCCCCCCCCCCAGTGGCACCCCAGATGGGACCCGACACTTATGAAATTTCCAATTTGCGATGGATTTATTGGGATGCAATTCTACTGAAAACCAAGGAGCATCTGTATTTATTCCACAGGCCATCCCCCAGTCTTTAGCCAAAGCTCTCAAGCAAATACAATCATGTTTATCTGGGCATCTATGTTTAGTACAGCATTTATTTGACAGACACAGCAATACTGTCATTAAGAAAATGCCTAACATTTGGAAGAGCCAATTTAGGCGAGGGATAGATTGAAAGAAATAACTGGGCTCCATACCTATAGCACAGTGTTTATAGCGCCAGCCACATACACTAAAGGTGGAGGGTTCAAATCCGGCCCAGGTCAGCTAAGCAACAAAAATAGCCGGGTGTTGTGGCAGACGCTTGTTGTCCCAGCTACTTGGGAGGCTGAGGCAAGAGAATCACTTAAGCCCAGAAGTTTGAGGTTGCTATGAGCTATGACGCCATGGCACTCTACCAATGGCAACATAGTGAGACTGTGAAGAAAAAAAAGAAAGAAAGAAATAACCAGTTCATCCTATAAAGCTCCTGCATACATTTTCATGTTTTGTGATTACTCTTTCTCATCCCCTTCTTGTTGTAACTTGTGATAAACTTGTGCAGAGCTGTTTGTCATAGAAATTAGCTCATGATTCGTTTACTTCCTCAAGCCAGTCATATTGTATTAGTATTCATCCTAAGAAGGAATTCAGTTTATCAATGTATTCGACTAGTATTTTAATCTAACCAACAATGCTAAGTTATACCATGTCACAGAATGGCAGTAGATGAAATCTGAAAAATAAGAGCCAAAGATACTGGCACATTACTAGAATCCTAGTCAATCATTAACAGTTATTCCAGTTTATCAGCATTTCATATGACCAAACTGTCTCCCAGAGTGGTGCCTCTGAACTTTACAATATTGTATTCAACTTTATTAGGTTTTAAAAGCAGGAGTAGTCTCACAAACTATGGCTTTACCCTTTCATGCATCTGGCATAAACGAACTAATAGGCTTTATCTTTTGCTCTAAGCCTCTTTCAAGGTCTGATAACTTAAATAATGAGTAACTGAAATCTAGAGTCACACTTAAATGATTAAGCCAAAATCTAAGGACATGACTGGGATAAGCACAAACCACAAACTTATCTCTATGGCCTGGACTGTCTTTCCAGGGATTTGGAAATAGGGTACTTCAAGGAGAGGGCAAACGAGAAAGGAAATGGAGGGGGGTAGATAGTGAGGCAAATGGGTACATTCTTGTTACATAAGATAATGTGATCGTTTAAAAAGGGAGTAAAGGGAAGGAAGATCAGTTATATATTAGGACTGATGATTAAGTTCATAAACTTGCCATGTGCTTACATTGGCAGCACTATACAAACAGCTCGATAAGGTTTTATAACCTTGGTGTATGAGTGCCTCATAGCTATGCTCATGTTGATATGTTATGTGGTAGTGTCCTCCTGAATGGCATTCATTATTGTATGTATTTGTGTGCCTTTGTGAGACCGCTGAAGCTTAAAGGAATGAACAAACATTAAATTTCTTGTTAAACTTGGCCAAGAGTGGAAATGAAATCAGGAACATTTTAGTGCAAGTTTATGGGAATAACCCCATGAAGAAAATGGCAGTGTACAAATGGATTTTTCTGAGGGGAAAGAAAGCATCACTAATGAGAGGTTGGGGTGGCCATTAATGAGCAGAACTGATGAAAACATTGCAAAAATTTGTCAAATTGTGTGTCAAAATCATTGGCTGACTATAAGGAGTACAGAGGACCAAGTAAGCAGCAATAGAGAAATGGGAAAATCTTAACTGAAAATCTTGGCACAAGAAAAGTGTGTGCAAAAATGTTCCCAAAGAAGTTCACTGAAGAACAAAAACAGGAGAGTTGAAGTTTGCCAAGACCTTTTGTAGAGTCAAGACGATATTTTGAGCCATGTTATCACTGGTGATAAAACATGGGTATTATCAATATTACCCTGAAACAAAGCATCAAAGTGCACAAATCTCCATGACCAGAAAAGTTCCATCAGTCCAGATCAATAGTCAAAATACGGCTTGGTGCTGTAGTATAGTGGTTACGGCCAGCGTCAACTACATACACGGAAGTTGGCGGGTTCAAACCCAGCCTGAGCCAGCTAAACAACAATGACAGCTGCAACCAAAAAATAGCCAGGTGTTGTGGCAGGCGCCTGTAGTCCCAGCTACTCAGGAAGCAGAAGTAAGATAATCGCTTAAGGCTCGGTGCCTGTGGCTCAAGTGGCTAGGGCGCCAGCCACATACACCTAAGGTGGCAAGTTCAAATCCAGCCCGGGCCCGCCAAACAACGCTGACGGCTGCAACCAAAAAATGGCTGAGCATTGTGGCAGGTGCCTGTGGTCCCAGTTGCTTGGAAGGCAGAGGCAGGAGACTCGCTTGAGCCCAGGAGTTAGAGGTTGCTGTGCTCTGTGATGCTACAGCTCTCTACCCAGGGGGACAGCTTGTGGCTCTGTCTCAAAAAAAAAAAAAAAAAAAAAGGATAATTGCTTAAGCCCAGAGTTTGAGGTTGTTGTTGTGACACCACGGCACTCTACCCCGGGGGGACAGAGTGAGACTGTCTGGAAAAAAAAAACGTCAAAATGATGTTGCTAACCTTTTTTGATTATTCATTATGAATTTGTACTAACTGGATAGTTAACCAAGTTTATTATTTGGAATTGTTGAAAAGGCTGTGTGAAAAAGTTAGGGATGGGAGCCCAAGTCTAAACATGGAATTTTTTTGTTTCATATACACTTTATACACATAGCCTGAAGGTAACTTTATATAATACTTACAATAATTTTGTGTATGAAAGTTTTTTTTGTTCTTTGAGACAGAGTCTCACTTTGTGGACCTTAATAGAGTGCTGTAGCATCATAGCTCAAACTCAAACTCTTGGTTTCAAGTGATTCTCTTGCCTCAGCCTCCCTAGTAGCTGAGATGACAGGCACCCGCCAAAACACTTGACTATTTTTATCAATGTAGTCTCATTCTTGCTCAGGCTGATCCAGACCTGTGAGCTCAGGCAGTCCACCTGCCTCGGACTCCCAGAGTTTGAGGAATACAGGTATGAGCCACCATACCTGGCTGAAACAAAATTTTGACTGCAACTCATTATATGAGATTAGATCTGAAATTTTCCACTTGTGGCATCATGTTGACACTCAGAAGGTCACATTTTGTAATATTTCGTATTTATGTATTAGGGATGTTTAACCTGCACAGTCACTTTACATAAAGTCCATCCAATTATCCTAATCTCATCAACCATCCATTCCCTTATCTTCCCAATCTAGTAATAGCCTTAGTTTACCAACAAGATCTTGTGTCACTAGTCTCTACCCTAAACAAAGATACTTCTTATCAGGTATGGCATAGGTTCTACTCAGCTTCTGCAGATGCTGAGATGAAGGCCAGAACTCTGTTTAGGTAAGGCCAAATTCTTTTTTTTTTTTTTTTGAGACAGAGCCTCAAGCTGTCCCCCTGGATAGAGGGCTGTGGCATTACAGCTCACAGCAACCTCCAACTCCTGGGCTCAAGCGAGTCTCTTGCCTCCGCTTCCCAAGTAGCTGGGACCACAGACGCCTGCCACAACGCCCGGCTATTTTTTGGTTGCAGCTGTCATTGTTGTTTGGCGGGTCTGGGCTGGGGATTCGAACCCGCCGCCTTAGGTGTACATGGCTGGCGCCTTAGCCGGTTGAGCTATAGGCGCCGAGCCAAGGC
>CAUYTI010110378.1:0-57756 GCA_963575145.1 Galago senegalensis | reverse complement strand
GAGACAGAGGGGAATGGGGAGAGGGGGGAGAGGGAGAGAGGTGCATGAGGAGAGGGGGAGAGAGGAAGGAAAGAGGGAGAGAGAGACAGAGGGGCATGGGGGGGAGAGGGAGGAGAGAGGGAGAGAGAGACAGAGGGGCATGGGGAGAGGGGGGAGAGGAAGGAGAGAAGGAGAGAGGGAGAGAGGTACATGGGGAGGGGGGAGAGGAAGGAAAGAGGGAGAGAGACAGAGGGGCATGGGGAGAGAGGGGGAGAGGAAGGAGAGAGGGAGAGAGAGACTGGCAGGAATAAAGACAGGTGAGTAAGAAGAGTAGCAAATTACCTGGTAGCACTGGGGGTCTGAGGAGGAGCTTCTACTTCTGGGGGCAGCCAAAGTGCTGCCTCCTCCCCCTCAGCCTCCTGCCCTGCCTGTGGCAGCTCTATCTGTCACTCCATGAGATCTAGCTCCCTGCCCTGTCCTCTGGGCAGTCTGGTCAGGCTGTTGGTCTGTGAAACTGGCACCCAAACCCGAATCCAGACACCCAGGTGGAAATCCCTGCTTGGTCCATGGCTGCCTCTGTGGACTTCTGTGACTTCCCAGAGACTCACTTTCCTGAGGGGTCCCAGGGGGTGTTCACAAGAACTGAATTTGAAAAATACAGATAGGAAGACACTGAATACATGAGCTGAGAACCCCAAACCCCAAAGAACATCCAAGAATCAGCTGAGAAAGCGACAAGTTGTTTCATGCTGAGGGTGTGGAAGGCCTGTCCGTGTGTCCAAACTCCCCACAGCCACCTGAGCCCTTTCCCCCGAGTTCTGGGCCTGGGCCTAAGAATCCTGAAACTTCACCTGGAGGAGCAGCCCATGAAGGGCTGCTTGTCCATGTGAGCCAAGAAGAACCAGAGTTCCAGGTTCCCAGAGCAGGCTTGATCCTCCTCCCAGCTGGGTGGACACACATTGCTGCTCTTTTAGCAGAAAAAACAGTGGTTAAAAATTGTGCATAAAACAAAGAACTAAACAGCTAAAGGAGGCACAGACAATATTTTCACATAACCAGGTAGTCTCTGGTCTGGCCTGGCTTGTAGCTCTGAGGACGTAAGTGGAGGCTCCATTTCCTCTTTGTACGGCCAGTTCTCCAGCAAATGGAAGTGTTTCCCAGGAGAAGTGTTTTGTCTAGTCCCGATGGAATTCAAAAGCTATAGGCATTATCCTTTCCACTCTGCAGACTCAAAAGCTTAGTAACACGGGGATGGTCCCAGCTTCACCCCCTCCTTTCTTATTAAAACATATGACAGCAGAGCCCCACACTGACTGTGTTAGGGAGACTGCAGAAAATTCGCTTCAATGATGTGTTATTTTAATTCTAAGTTTGCCAAATCCCTTGCCTGGCTGGACTCACTTTTAATAATTAAAAACTCAATTAACTCAGATACATACGCACAGGCAGCATGTGAGCTCGGGTTTCACTGGAGCCCGACTGGAAGGGATGGCAGACAGTTTATGGGCTTTTTTTTTCAACTCGAACCCGCAGGGCCTTGTGCCCCAGCCTCCGTCTCCCTGACGGCCGTGCGCTTTCTTCACAGCAACTTTAATCAAGACCAGACTGAGCCTGATGTGAAATAAGATCTGAAGGCCCCGAGAAGTCATCGTAATGAAACTCGAGCAGCTGGAGCCCAGAGACAGAGAGAAGCTGGTTTAGAAACGTTTCAATTCTCCATTTCCAGTTCACCTTAATGGGAACACAGCTCAAGTCTTTTGGAGGCTGAAGTTTCACGAGCTCTTGGGGCTGCCTGTGAACCTGAACCTGGCTGTATGTCTAGTTGAGGAAGCGGGAAATGACTTTGAGGATGATCCTATGGTTGGGTCTGCAGTCACTTGGGTACAAGGGGGTTTGTGTATGGTTTTCTGGTAAAGGAGCAAAGAAGAACAATGAACATGGTCACAGGTCAAGGCCTATATGTGAATCTTTTCAGGACCTGATTTTAATTAAATCGGAGTAACAGAGCTACAGTGAGGCCTTGTGAAACCTGGGAAAGCTGGGGAAAAAGTGTCCTTGGCACAAAATGAAATGAGAAACAGGGTCTGCAGCTTTAGCAGCGCTCTGTGGATGCTGGGGGAGAGCAGGCCCCCAGGCAGAGGCAGCTGTGGTCCTCCCGGCCTTGGTGTGTGAGACCTCCTCTGTCCCACTCTTTGGTTGGAGCGAGAAGCTTCTGCACGTCCAGAGCGGTGCCCGTGGTGGGATCTTTGTCCCGCACAGGCTGTCTTTCCAGTCTGTGGTCGTAAACTCTGGAGTCTTTCACGCTTACTTGCTCAATGGAAAGAGAACTGGCTGGAGAAACTAAATCCTTTAGTCCTGCCACTTCCTGGGGCAGGATTACGTCCCTTTATCACTTGTTACTTATGCAACGGAGGCAAAAAGGGCTCCCAGACCTACCTCAAGTGAGGTCACTTGGAGCAGCAGGTGTGGAAGGAAGCAGATGCTTTGCTTAGTTTAACGGTTCTGATGAAGTTACAAGTGGCCTCTCCCTAATCCCAAGTGCCCAGAAAGCCTCTGTATTTATGTATAACTGATAAGCTCAGCCTCAAGAACTCCTCTCATTCTCATATCTCTGGGAACTGATTTAGCCCAACCCAATGTAAAATTTGGTCCAATCCCACATTTAGAGTTATTCCTGTTTAGTCCAGTGTCTTAGGGAATAAGTTCTTAGTGTTTCAAGTATCGTCCTTCTTAACCTGCTCTTCTGCAGGTGTGTGGGACTGGCTTCCAACAACCCATAGCACTGCAGGAAATGGGTCTAGTGATCTTGTGCTGGTCTGTTGGGATGCTCGGCTCCTGTCCTCTGTGTTGTGACGGCCCCATCCTGTCCTGAGTGTCCTGCTGGCCCCTCTTCTGTGTTTGTGGACTCTACATGTAATGGCCTAGTCTTTCCTGAACCTTGAGCCTAGAGGTTCTTTTCTGGCCTTGACCCCATCCTCCCATGTAGGAGTCCCTGCCGTGAGTTCCCCCAGCTCCCAGCTCAGGTGTCTACCTGATACTGAAGGGCTGTGAGCGTACTTGTTTTCCCAAGAAGGTAGGTGCCTTGCCAGCCACATGATTTCAACCCAGCATTCACCATATGCAGGAAACTGGGCAGGGGGTGGGGAGTACTCAGAGGGCAAACTGGACCCTTTTCCGCTTAAGCATTTAGCTTTATTGCCTTCTAGGCTGGTGGTAACCCTGTACCTCCGAGGTCCTTCAGCTGGGCCCACACAGCCCAGAGGTCACGAGTTCCTCTTTACATAACTGCTGCCCATTAGCAGTAGGAAGATGGGGCGTGTATCTGACCTTCTATCTCCCCAAGCCCTGTCTCAGGTCTCATCATGTAATCCCTTTAGGCCAGGGATTTTCAACCCGTGTACCCAGCACCCTGGTGTGCTCTGAGAGGATCTTAGGGGTGCCATGAAAAAAATTTAAAGATCATTAATTAAAATATTTTTGAAAGACATTCAAAGCACAGGAAGTATATTCTTTTTTATACTTTTTTTTGATCAACATAGTTTAAGTGTGCCTTGAAAGTTTTAACTATAGGTTTAAGTGGGCTGTGAGGTAAAAAAGGTTGGAAAATACTTTTCTAGACTTTTCTTGTACTATCCCTCCTGTCAGCCTCATCCTCCTGGTGTCACACTCCAGCGGTGGGTCCCTCCTGCAGTCTTTGTGTCTGTTTAATTCTGGTTCCCTCTGCCTATTGGGGGTGTAAAGTTTTTTTTTAATTTTATAGACTCCAGGCTGTTTTAATTTTGAAATCTTGTGAAATATTATTTCCCATTTTATGTAATATTGATAGGAGTGAGATGGAATTTTCTCGAGGCAATTTTAAAGGGCAATATTTATTATTAGTAAATTTTACTTCAGTAGAAATAATAGACACAAAAGAAACTTCACAATGACACAAACTACACTTGTGAAACTAGTATGGTCTAAATGTAGGAACAAATTATTGTAATTTTTCAACAAAAAGGAACTGATATGAATGAAATAATTTTAGTAAAATTAGAAGTTTTAAAATGGCAGCTTTTAAAAGTGGCACCAAGTAGAAAATTCGTCAAAGAATGAAAGTGGTGTGGTGAGGTTGAAGGTTGCTTGTGTTATCTGTCTTCCCCACCTTCTCCGTAGAATCTCAGGCAAGGTTCCTTGCTGGAAAACTGGTTCCTGGTTTTCCTGCCGCCAGGTGTGGTCATCTGTCTGTGTTCTGGTCAATGAGCTGGAGCAGAGCTGGTGTGTGTGGGATTCCTGAAGAGCTCCGTACGATGAGGGAACACTGTTCCTCTTCCTTCCTTTTCCTCTTGTCCTGGCTGGACCAGAACTGCCCTCACCTCTGGGCGTGGAATACGGTGATAGAAGAGGCATGACCCTGATAACTTCATGGAAACGTATTAGCAGGCCTGAGGGCCCAGAGCCAGACTTCTCTCATGTGAGGGAATAAACTCTTCTGTGATCAGTATACTTATTTTCCTGGTCTCAGTTTATTCATGACTAACTAGAATTCCTGAAAGATATACTGGTTTAATTAGGTTCTAAAAAATAGCTTCGAAGAGTCATGGATATTGCTGTCATTCTGATTAAAATGTGTAGTGAAGGAGTTCTTAGTGTCAAGAGGTTGGGATGGAAATTTCTACCAGGCCAAGATGACAAAACTTCTTGTACTCTTTTAAAAGTAAACATCTTGGTACAAGTTAAGGGCTTGTGTTATTCCGACCTCCCCTGGAAACCTCAGACAGATTTCATTTTCTGTCATGCCACTACTATGCAAATCTTGAATTGCAAGTTTCTCTAATTGCAGAGGCTGCTTGGAAAATGCACACACCATGGGCTGCACGTCTGTCCTGTCTGGATGCCCTGTCCCTCCTCGGAGAGGGGCAAATACCTGCGGTTTGTATTTGCCTGGGGCAGGTTAAATGGAACCAGCTGGGGGATTTTGGTGGGAAATTCCTGATTAAACACAATGGTTTCATAACTCAGATGTCATCTGGAGTCTCTGGGACCTTTATGATCTAGATAAGAGTGGCCCAATCTTTCACAAATAAAGACCAGGGAAGTTCTGTGCCCAACCGAAATTCTGAAATTCACTGTCCCCTCTGTCTCTTAAAGCTACATCAATGTCTCTGCCTCATAGGACCACAGATTTAGGGCCTTCTTCTTGATCTTTCTCCCCCAAACAATTGTGAGAACACAGCTGGAGACAGTGATTCTCGTACACTGGTGTGCTGCGAGAGGGTCTGAGGTGTGCAGTGAAAATCTTTAAAGATCATTAACTATTTTTGAAAGAAGTCCAAAGCACAGTAAATATATTCTTTTATTTATTCTTTTTTGGATCAAAACCATATGGATCATATACATGTGCTATGAAGTTTAACCCTGGGTTAAAGTGCGCCATGAGAAAAGAGATTGAAAGACACAGCAGTCTTAGAATGTTTACTGGAGGTCTGTGGGCTGCTGCAGGGCAGTTACACCATCTCAGTGCACGGCAGTCAGCACGTAATTACATATCAAATAGCCTTTTTCAGAAGTGTTATTATCTAAAGACACCTCGCACTACTAGGATGTCTCACTCGCTCTGCCCACACCTCTGGACACTTTGTGAGTTGTAATGCAGGTGTTCCGACTGGGGCAGGCCGGAGAGTAACTTGGGCACCAAGGGCAGGTGCAACGTGACTTTATTCAGCTCACGCAGCTGGCGAACAAGTATGGAAAGTCTGGCTTTACTCAGCTATGGTGGCTGGTGAGCTGAGCTACACAGGAGGTCCAAAGGCCATGCAGGTGGAACATCCCACCCAGGGGAACAAGAGAGGCAGGTGCCAAGCAGCAGTGACATAATTATGACATCACTGTGTATAGTTACAGTTACCTGGAAAAAACAGTGACTTGTGGTGGCACTGAGGGTGAGAAAGTCAAACAATTTTGTCTGGTTCTATATTAGCTCTTCTCTCTTAATTTTCTTAATCTCTCTCCTTAATTTTTCCTTCTTTCTTAATTTCCCCTCACTTCCCAGAATTCTCCCAGGGACCCCATGTTCTTCTGGCTCAAGTCTCTCCAGCACTTATTCTCAGCTCAGCACTGGACTCACCTCCTCAGGGTCAAACTCATCAAGATGTTTGTTGGAATGAAAGTGTCATTTCTTTGATTAAGCTGTCCTTTCTCTACCAGGCAGTAAAAGGTTTAAAAAAGGATGTCTTCCCTCAGGTTTCCCTGTAAGAGGACACAGATGAAAGTCATTCCGAAAGGAATCAGGAATAAAGCCAATTAGCGTTTTCTTGTTAACAGTAACCAGAAGCTGGTGGGTCATCACCCTAGGAAGCCAGCAAACGTACAACTGTGCTGGCCATTGAATACCAGAAATGGTGGCAGAAGTGATTGAAGTGATAGAACTCTCGAGTGTTGGAATATATTCTGAAACAGAGCTAAGAATACAGTTCCCAGCTTCTAAAAAGAAAAGAATTCTGTCTGCAAGGAATGGCTTAAGGGCAAATAGATGGGTCATTGTGAGGAGACTTTCTCAGACAGGGGACAGAGCTGGGCTTTGCCAGCCCCTGGCTTTCACATTAGGCCAGAGTCCAGGTGTCCTGGTTGTCCTTCCCACGGTTGGAACAGAGATGACGTTATGAACCCCCTCCTCTTTGGGGGGAGTTTTCAGATCCACCCAGTGAACTGTCCAACTTAAAATTTCCCCACACTCTAGGTCAGGACTCCCCATGTGTTCAGCAATTATGAGGCAGCAAGTTACGTTGTCACCATTAGACCCCAAGACCCAGATGAGCTATTTCATACTTACTGGTGCACTATGAGACTCTCAAGCAAGGCTAGTGGCATCTCTGATTGGGGTTATACCATGGGGGCCAGAGAGAGAGTATAAACAGGGAACAGGACCAGGCTCCAAACAGCAGGGAGTGGGGAGGACCCCAGAGAAGTAAAATTTCTCGCCTTAATGGTGCATCTCCACTTTGCTTTAGCCAATTATTGCTGTTATGAATAGAATGTTTGTGCCCCCCCTCCCCAGTTCATAGACTGAAACCCTAAGCCCCAGTGTGACTGTATTTGGAAGCAGGGGGTGGGACGATTAGTTTAGATGAGTTCATGAGGGTGGGGCCACAAGGTAGGATTAGTGTCCTAATTAGAAGAGGAGAGACCAGAGCATCTCTCTGTGTCTGAAAAGGCTTGGCCATCCACAAGCCAGAGAGTCCACACCAGGAGCTGAAGCCTCCAGCACTCTGATCTCGGATGTCTCAGCCTTCAGAACTGTGGGGAATAAATATCTGTTGTTTAAGCCACCCAGGCCATCGTATTTTTTTATAGCAGTCCAAGCCAAGACAATTGCCCTGTGAGAATGCTAGCCATGATTGCCACACCCAACAATTTTTAAAGGAAAGCTGAAATTTTCTGGTATTTAAAACACTAGGTGAGCCAAATGAAACAAAGCTGTAGGCTGAATGTGGCCTCTGGGTCACCACTTTGCAACTTTTCCAGCAGTGGCTGAGAGTTCAGGCTCTAAAGCAGGATAGGCCTGAGTTTCTTAAGCCTCAGCACTCATGAGCTGTGTGTCCCTGAGCCATTAACTTGTCTTCTTTGATCTCACCTATAAACTGAGCATAATAATACTACCCCATGGAGCAGAAGTAGCACAGCTAGACCAAGTTAGAAGGAGCCAATCTGGAAAGCTAAATGCCGTATTGCTCCAACTCCACAACACTCTGGAAAAGGCCAAACTATGGGGACAGTAAAAAGGTCAGTGGTTGCTGGAGGTTCAGAGGGAGGGAGAGAAGGCTGAGCGGGGATTTTTGTTAGTGAAACTGTTCCGTGTGATACTATAATGTACATACTTGTCATTATACAATTGTCAAAAGCCGCAAAATGTACAGAACAGGGAACTCTGATCTAACAGTGGACTCCAGTCAATAATAATGTATCAATATCAGCTCATCACTTGGGACAAGTGTACCACACTAATACAACATGTTAGTAAGACGAGAAACTTGTGGGCCGGGTAGGAAGGAAGTATATGGGAGAAAATGTGAAAATGAGTGATGGTTCCTCACGATGATTATGAATTACGTTTCTATCACCTAGTCATTGCTGTGTACCCAGGCACTCCAAACCTTAGTGACTTCGGAGAGTAACTCACAGTCAACAGGGGCGCCTGGGTGATTCTGACGATTGAGCCTGGCTTGGCTGCTCTCAGTCAGCTGCAGATCAAGTGGCTCTTCTGGGTGAGACTTTGTCACCTGGGGCTCTTGTCCACGCACCAGCTCGGCCTCAGCTTGTACAAGGGGCTGACGGACCCGGCCAGGTGCTCTCTGGTTCTCCACAGCTTCTAGGGGCCACACAAGTTACAAGCCTCACCGGATGTCACTTTGTCACCTGTAACCTGAGCATAATAATAATGCACCGAGGTGGGGGACGGATTTTTCCTCATCGTGGGCGGAGCTGTAACGTTGCAAAGGGCCGGATGCAGGAAGAGCCTAACTGTGGTCATTTTCGTTCAGAGGGTCTACCAGCTGGGGAGCGTGGACGTTTTCCTCTTACCACACCAGTGACGTTACTTAGGGGCTTTAGGATTCTTTTCCAGACCACATCACTGGCAACTTTTCTTTAATCGAAATGGAGATTTGTATCGAAAAGTTGAACTGGACCAGAGCCTGTGATTTTAATCCAGAGAGACTAAGGGAATTTAAAAAAATTGCTCAAATGGATGTCCAAGTCTGTCCTGGAAAAACACGGACTTTAAGAAACGGGAGTGCCCTTGAAAGGGGTCAGTACACCTGTCGTGGGCCCTGCAGGCACATGTCCTCAGCTCCTGTTTTGTGTTATCAAGAGCAGGGGGTTTTGTTGCCCAGTAACATCAGAAAAAGAAAATTTGACTCCATTGACCACCATTTACGAAGGCCTAAGACACCCAAACATGACTCATGACCTGCGCCGTGGGAATAAGGGTAGGAGCTGCCCTGGAAATAGACACGACACAAACACTGGACTCAGCTTGGCCCTGGGGAGTCAGTGACATTGAGGGAGAGATGCTTGTACTACTCATGCTCTTGGGTTGGTGTTTACGTCTGTGAACAAGCAGTGTGCTATTTTACTGGAAAAGTTTTTTTTTAAAAACCCCAAACACCCACAGTATGGAGAAACAGAGTTGAAAAATTTCCAGTTTTGTAGTTGAATTTAGATTCTTAGCTCTAAGAAAATATTTAGAACCATATTCTATTGGCATGGTGTGGGACTTCAACATGTCCCAAGGGAAGAACCCAAACATCATTAGCTGTTGAACTCAAGTGTCGAGGCTGCCTCTGACCCACACGTGGCCAGCACACCACACGCTGTCTGCCCTCTACCCCACTCTGCAGGATGCTCTTTCTGCCTCCTGGGAATGAGAGGCTCTGGGTGTGCTGTGTACCCCAGCCTTTCTTTCCTTAGCCTACTTCTTAAACTCTTGCTTTTCTACAAAATTCCATTTCTCCAAAACTTGGGAGCCAGTCACTGGCAGGTTTTCTTCCAGCCAGGACCCAGGGCAAAGGAAAAAGTGCCAAAGTTGCTGCCTCTCTCCTCCTGAGTCTTTCAATCTTGGCTGATTTTACATTGAAGGCTGTTTCTAGAATATTTTTTTAGGGACAAGAGGAAGCTTGCTCTTTTTTCCCCAAGAGTTCGCTGAAAGAGCAATCATAATTAAAGCATATTGATAAGAGAAATGTTTATTTACCAATACCACATGTGCGGGGAGAATCACATAGAGATTACCCCATATCGGTGTTGGTCAGATACAGGGTGGCCAGTAAGTTCATGTGCAATTTAAAACTTTATGGACACCCTGTGTTTTTAAATGCGTCTTTTAGCAGGAAGGGGAATGTGTAATGTGGATGTGACAAGTGGTTTCTGGGGAGGCTGGAAAGATGGGAAGGAGACTGACTTGTAAATTAACCTGAGAGATAGGTATTGTGTTTAAAATGATTTGGGCCATATCTGTTAGCAGTCCTTATTTTCTTTCCTGCAATATATTGAGACAAGAAGGAGTAGAAAGGAAGCCAGTTGACTCCTTTGATCTGTTGGTCAGTCTGGTCTATGCAGATACAGGGAGAGCCCTTTCCAAAGCTCCCTGATCTTTAATGGTCTTTAATTCAAAGTATTTTTTTTGTACCACAAAGTCATATTTGGGGAAGAAATTTCTTTAGCTCCTTCATTTCCCAAAGTATATTCCATGCAACACAAGTTCAGTGAAATGATTCTTGAGAAAGGGCTCCATGGGTTAACTCCAAGGCAATGCCTGTTAGAAAATGAAAGCTCGGAGAAGTTTTCCAGTAAAGAAGCACATTTATTTTTTTAATAATCCAGTGATTCCCACTTGTTTTCCCAGGGAATCTTTTTAAGGATAATAATGTCTGGGAAGAGTCTGGGAAATGCTGTTACAAATGGAAATGGGGGGGCTGGTGGGGGGGCTTTGGGCATTTGTGCTCCCGTCTCCTGGGTGTGTGGGCATCCCCATATCCTTGCAAAAATCCTTGCAAGAGGTAACCTCTTCCTTCTCCAGGAAGGAGTCTTTGGTACCAATGACTCTTTGCGATGAATAATGATAATATGCTGTGGTTAGAAAACTAAATAAAAAACCAAATCCGAGCACACACGTACACAAACACATGCCCACACCCACACCCACTGAAATGTTTTTTTTATCAAGGGTACATGTTTCTATCTGGCAATAAAGTGGGGATAAAATAAATAAACTACTTCCTAAAAGAAAACAAAGACCAAGTTGGAGGTGCTGGTGGTTTCGTGTGGCCATTGTTGAGTATTCTCTTTTGAAAGGCTCAAACCAATTTTTGCTGTAGGCTGGAAAATTGTACATAAATGAAAACAAACAAACCAAACGCAGTAGTTTTTCAATTTGCTTTTTAGCCCCAGTGTTTGGTCAGAGGATCCTGGTAACAGCTACCCAAGTTAAACTGGTGGTTCTCACCCAGCCCCTCTGGAGCTGGGCTCTCTCTCGGTCACTGTATTGAGGTAGTTACAGGCTTTTGGTTGTGGAGGGTGGGACTGAGCTGGGGCATAAGGTGATTTGGTAATAAAAAAAGTCAGAGGATTGGATTAGATCGGATACTTTCAAACTCTTTTTTTCCTCCTTAGAACCCTTTTCTTAAATGAAATCTTCTTTGGAAATCTGGACAAATATAAAAACAGCATCAAAGCAGATTCTATTGATGTGGTTGACGTGGAAAAGGGGCAGGGGCAGTGACAGGGACCCGACGTGGGGGGGCTGCTGTGCTCCCTCTTGGGTTCACCTCACACTGCAGCGACCCCTGAAATGACTTCTCACAGTCCAGTTTGAAGACTCCCAGATGAGATTGTTTTTTGTAGACTGAAAATTCTAGTGTTTAATCTTTTCGGTGTGGTGAGAATAAATAACAACCAAAATGCACAAGAAGAACCTGGGTCAGGGTTTTTCTCATGTTTTCCATGGAAATACCTAATAATACAGGAAAGAATTAACATGTAATCCCACCTCATGACAACTGCCCGGGCTGGAAGGGTAGCCAGAGACGTGCCTTTAAAGCATGACATTTTCACAGCCCCTGCCTTATCCTAAAATGCAATTCCTACTTGTCTACTGGTCTACAGATAAACTATTCTCTTAAGTAGGTAAATGTTGGGAGCCAGGTTGAACGGAACAGGACCAACACTGCCCATCTGGTTGGCATCTGATGTTTCTTACTCTCTTAAGGTTGGATTTTGATAATCTAGATTTGTAGGTAGGAGAAGATAGACATGCCCATTGTGTGTTTTTCTCCAGCACCTTGGAATGAACTGATGCTTCAGGTGGATGTTTCCTTGAGGCTTCCTGTATTTGTAGTTGACCTCAGGTTCCTGGGGAGTGTTCATTGCCCTGATACTGGGCGTAAAGTGATTCAGCACTAGAGCAAACGCAAAGTTGCCAAGGAGTGTTGTGTACATGTGGGGGGATGTTTCGTGGCATGAACCAGAAGGGACACCTATCTTCACCATGCAGCTTCCTTTCCAGCTTGGCCTCTCAGAGGCAGTGACTCCTGTCAACACAGGTGTTCAAAGCCAGAATGGACATCCCGCTGTGATCATGCAGATGATTCTCTTAGCCCTTTGTTAGGGGTTATAACAAACTCCTCCGAGATGTGGAGACAGCGATGTTGGAGCCCAGAGCACGTCCTGTGGACTCATTGCATGGAAGTGCGCTAGTAACCCCACAAGACCAAAGGTGACTTGAAGACAGGCACCTAGTTTTTGTTTTTTTCGTAGGTACTTATATGTACCTAGAATCCAACACAAGGCTTGGCTCATAGTAGGGGCTTGTTTTACAAATGAGAAATCTTTGCCAGAGATTTCAGTCTGGTGAAATCTTGGAGAGCCAGGAATCAAAGCCTTGTCTTCAGGCTATGAAGCTCAGAGATTATTGGTGTACGTTCTTTGATTTACAAATACTTTAAATAAATCACTTAGTGCATAGATGTTATCGGTGTACCTTCTTTGATTTACAAATACTTTAAATAAATCACTTAGTGCATAGATGTTATCGGTGTACCTTCTCTGATTTACAAATACTTTAAATAAATCACTTAGTGCATAGACGTTTTGGCCTTGAGTTACCATAAAGTCTTACAAGATGGCAATGCCTTTCTGCTTTTTTTGTTTTTATTCATAGATGCTGACTGCCAGATTTTATTACTTTCCCTGCCTGAAAAATATTTGCATCCAGAACCATTCCTGGCAGAAGGCAAACTAATTAGAAGTCTGCTAGTGTTAAGTTTTATGGGGCAAAATGCATTTTTAGTACAGCCCAGGAACTGAGTCCATCTCAAATAAGAAGTATAAAGTGAGTGCCTCCTGGGCTGGCAAATGCCTGACTCAGGAATTCAACCCTCGCCCTCCCAGAGGCATTGATGCTGAGGTGGACGTTCCCAGAAGAACGACACAGCAGTGGGACATACGTCATGGATCAAAGAGATGGGGGCATCCTATAAGTTCTGCCAACTGAAACAAGTGTACTTGTTTTTCAGATAAAATCCAAAACTTAGGAGCACACGGGGCAAACTAGAAGCACAAAACGAGTTTGGCTGTACAAGTTCTAGAGGTAGGAGATGTGATTCTGAAGTTTTGTCTAAATTGAGTTCACTATTATTAGCAGACTAGGCTTCGGAGTCAGGCTGTCTGGGCTCTGCTTCTGTCCCTGCAATGAACAGTGACCCCAGATAATTGCATTAGCCTTTTTGTGTTTTAATTTCCCCATCTATAAAAGAGCTAACGATAACACTTATCTAGCAGTAGTTTTTCTTTTTGCCAAGGCTCCAGTGAGTTACTACCTATAAGGTTCATAGTGTTCTCATACGTAATACTCAACAAATGTCCTCTGTCGCTCTTTTTAATACTCTTCCATTTGAGCTCTGGTAGTTGGTTACATTAACTATTCAGGACCTGCTACAGAATTTGAGGGGCCCATGGCAAGATGAAAATGCAGGCCCCCGGCGGCGCCTGTGGCACAAAGGAATAGGGCGCTGGCCCCATATACTGGAGATGGGGGTTCAAACCTGGCTCCAGCCAAAAACTAAAAAAAAAAAGGCAGACCCCTTGGATGATTGTTAAGAATTTCAAGATGGCAACACCTGGGGCCCTTTAAAGTGGGGGTTACTGTGAGACTCAGGATGGCACGTGCAGAAAACTGAGCCTGGAAATGAGTTCTAGAAGCTAGAAGGTTTTGGGAAGAATGCATGTACAAAATAAATTGGTGCAATCTCCCACATTTGGAAAAGCGAATGAAGTTCATTTGCTTAAAAAAGTGTGCGCGGCCACTTATAAAGAATAAACCCATGAATGAAAATAAACTCAGAATTGTCCCTTTTCAGAGCTCAGTTTGGAGGCATCGCAATCTCCACTAGATTTTCAGGGAAGACCAAAACCTGAATGTCAACACGGAGATGATACTTTCAGGTTCCCTTTTTAATTTTCTGTTGCACGTGAAGTAAGACACAGAAATGCTGGTGAAGGCAACAGTGACCGACACGTTTGGGTTTTACTTTTGCTCTCTTATTATCTCTTATTGTCAGGAGATAATCCCGGCTTAAATTTCTCTACTTCATGTGTGATTTTCTGATAAAACAGGCTTTTGAGCCATCAGAATAAAGAACCAAATGAGCAACAAATAATAGCCTCAATGAGAAGAGAAAAAAAGAAAATCAAAGTTCTCTTCATTTCTTGACAGTTGATTCAGTTTTGGGATATGCTGGAGGTCAAGGCAATCAAGGGAAAATTGGATTCCAGACAAAAAAATAAATCTATGCTACTGGTGCATTGGCTAACATGTAAGTGTATATAAATATATTTTAAAAAATTATATTTAGAAAGCTCTTTATCCACTGTTGCCTAAACTTCTTTGAAGGCAACATCTGCTCTAAGCAAGGCAGTCATCTGTAGGAAAACATTTTTCAGCTAGATTGTGTAGATTTCATTCTACTATAAGTGAGATTTAATAATTCCCTTATTTTTGTGTGTGTGATGCCTTCAATATCCTTTCTTTTTTCACTTAATAAGATCAAGCACAGTTAGCCACTCATTTGCACATGGGTGAAACAATTGCTGTTTGAAAAATAACAAATTATTTTATTTCTTTATTTGTTTGCCAGTGACTTTTGACATCCATTGTTTAGCGTTTGCTCTAGAAGAGAAGCAAGCAGGCGCTGAGGGAAAGAAAAAAGCAGAGAAAGAACCAAGGAATGTCTTGCAAACGTCTTGAACGTCCATCATGATCTGTTAGGCATATGACAACAAAAAGAATTTCACTATACAGTATGAGGTTAGTCATAGTTGTAATCTACATTATTCAGTTGTTACAAGAGTAAAAATTCAGCAGGTGTGTTGGAAGACTGGAACTGAAATCAGCCTTGTGTGAAGTTCACTGCGAGATCTGAGAGAATCTGGATCTTTTCTGTTCTTGATTGAGGAAGCTGTGAGGTTTGACACACACGCTGCTGCTTCTTTTTGTCCCCCTTTTTTTCCCCTGTGCTTTTTGTATTGGATGGATGCACCCGCATAGCACATTCATTCAGACTTTTATTTTTATTTTTTATTTTTGTAGTTTTTGGCCGGGGCTGGGTTTGAACCTGCCACCTCCGGCATATGGGGCCGGGGCCCTACTCCCTTGAGCCACAGGCGCCGCTCCATTCAGACTTTTATTAATTAATGGTATGCCTTGTGTTCAATTTGGGGGCATCCTTTCCCGTACAGACTTTTTTAAAAATTGGGCTTGAGTTTTTAAAAACAGCTTTACTGAGATTCAATGACAAAAATCGGCACTTCTTTGAAGGGCGCAGTTTGATGAGTTTATACATGTACCACAATCAGGATAATGAACACACCTCGAACCCCCAGTCTCCTTCTGCCCCTTTCTTCATCCCTCCCGCATGCTCCTCTCCACACTCCCTTATTTGCTTTCTGTCATCGTAGATTCATTTGTATTTTCTAGAATTTATAAAAGCGGAATCATATATTATGCACTCTTTTGGGGGGCGGCTCTGGCTCCTTTTACTCAGTGCTATTATTTTGAGATTCATTTCATTCTGTGTATCAATAGTATAACCCTTTTCATTATATGGACCTACCACAGTTTATCTCATCATTTCTTGACAAACGTGGGGTTGTTTTCAGTTTGGGGCCGTTCCACATTCAAGTTGCTATGAACATCCATGTGCAAATGTTTATGTGGAACTTATCCTTTCATTGCTCTTGGATATATTAGAAATTAAATGACTGGGTCATATGGTTGTTGGATGGTCATATGGCAGTTTAAGAAACTACTGGATGGTTTCCCAAAGTCACACACCATTTTACCTTCCTTCGAACAGTGTACGAGAATTCCAGTTGCTCCATATTTTTGCCCATGTTCAGTAGGGTGAGTCTTTCTCATTCTATCCATTCTAGTAGGTGTATAGGGGTATAGTTTTTGCATATTTCACAGGATTTTTTTTCTTTTTCTTTTTTTGAGACAGAGCCTCAAGCTGTCCCCCTGGGTAGAGTGCTGTGGCATCACAGCTCACAGTAACCTCCAACTCCCGGGCTGAAGCGAGTCTACTGCCTCAGCCTTCCAAGTAGCTGGGACCACAGGCGCCCGCCACAATGCCCGGCTATTTTTTGGTTGCAGCCGTCATTGTTGTTTGGTGGGCCCGGGCTGGATTCAAACCTCCCACCTTGGGTGTACATGGCTGGCACCTTAGCCACTTGAGCCACAGGCGCCAAGCCAGGATTTTTTTTCTTACATAGACCACCAAGATCATGCCATTTGCAAATAAAGGCAGTCTTACTTCTTAAATTTCAATCTGGATGCTGTTTATTTCTTTTTCTTGGCTGATTGCCTTGGCTAGAAGCTCTAGAATCATGACTAAAAGCAAGAAGAGTAGACTTCTTCATCTTGTTCCTGGTCTTGGAGGGAAAGCATTCAGCCTTTCACCAGTAAGTATGAGGCTAGCTGTAGGTTTCTCTAAATATCTTTATCAGGCTGAAGAAGTTCCCCTGTATTTCTAGTTTGTTGAGAGATTTTATCAGAAATGAATGTTGCATTTTGATTTTGCTAGATGCTTTTTCTCTTCATCTCTTGATATAATTGTATGCTTTTTCTTTCAGTCTCAAAAGTTTTATTAGACAGTTACTTGATTTATAAAATCAAGAGAATGGGGTTCACTGCTTGCCTTTAAAGTCATTTTTTATTACCTTTTAAAAATTATTATTTTAGGTTAATGGAGGGTACAAAGAATTAGGCTACAAAGTTTGCATTTGTTAGATAAAGTCCCCTTTATAATTGTGTCCCACCCCCAAGGGTGTGCCATACACCATAACATTGTACTATCAAGTGGGAATACAATCATTCCCCTCTCTCCTTCTCTCTTCCTGCTCCCTCGTTCCCCTGCCCCCACCATGAATTGATCTGAGTTTTTCTCTTCTGTGAGTGTGTATTAGATCACCTACTGGCTTCATATTAGTATTGGGTACATTGGATTGCCTCTTCATCTTGTGATACTTTACTAAGAAGAATGTGTTCCAATGCCATCCAGGTCAATACAAAAGATGTAAAGTCTCCATCTTTTTGTGGCTGAATAGTATTCCATGGTACACATATACCACAGTTTGTTAATCCATTCCTGGGTTGGTGGGCATTTAAGTTGTTACCACACCTTGGTGTTTGTAAATTGAGCTGCAATAAACAATCTAGTGCAAATGTTCTTATGATAAAATGATTTTTTTTTCTTCTGGGTAGATGCCTAGTAATGGGATTTCAGGATTAAATCAGAAGTCTAATTTGAGTTCTTTGAGGATTCTCCCAACTTTCTTCCAAAAAGGTTGTATGTTTGCAGTCCCATGTATGCTTTTTTAAAAGTTGGTAAAGATAGTGAATTACACCGATTCTGAATGTCAAGTCAATTTTCATTCCTGAGATAAATCCACTTGGTAACAATACATTATTCTTTTTACATATTTTTAGTTTGCATTTCCTGGAATTTCTGCATCTATGTTCGGGAAACTATTCACCTACAGTTATTTTTATCATATCTTTAATTTTGGTAATAGAGTAATGCTAGCCTTATAAAATAAGTTGGGAAATACTCTCTCCTCCTAGAATTTCAGGAAGAATTTGAAAGGAACTGATATTATGTCTTCCTCAAATGAGTGGCAGAATTCTCCAGTGAAGCAATTTGGCCCTAGTGTTTGCTTTATAAGAAGGTTTTTTTTTTTTTTTGCAGTTTTTAGCTGGGGCTGGGTTTGAACCCGCCACCTCCAGCATATGGGACTGGTGCCCTACTCCTTTGAGCCACAGGTGTCACCCTTTATAAGAAGGTTTTTAAACTACAAATTCAATTTTTAAAATAGATACAGGAGTATTTAGGTTATCTATTTCTCCTTGAATAGCATTGCTACTTTTTTTCTCTCAAGGAATTTTCTATTACATCTAAGTTGTTGAACTTGATGGCATAAAGTTGTTGATAATGTTCCCTTGTTATTCTTCTAATTGATGTAAGCCTCAGTGATGTCATCTTTCCCATTCCTCGTATTGATTACCTGTGATTTCTCTTTTTTATTCCTCATATATTTGCCCATAGGCTTATCGTGTCATTAGCTAGTATGTTACCAAGTCTCTTGGTAAACAGTTTGATGCTCCTGGGACTTGCTTTTAAGCTTTCTTAAAGTGACATTTAGTTTAGGGCTAATTTCATTCCATGACTGGGGCAAAACCCTTCTAAGTACTTTGCTAATGTCCATGAAATATGGGGTTTTCCATTCTGGCTGGTGGGAATAAGATCTATTCCTGGCCTGGTGTGATCTTTGGGGCCTGTTCCCTCTAATCCTCCCAAGCAGTTCTTTTCCTGCCTTGGGGAGCCTCCTCATGGGTATGTGCTGTTCAGTGCCCATCTAGAGACCCCTGTAGAACCCTCCTTAGGTCTCCAGACATCTGGCTCTGAGAAGGTCACACCTCTTTAGTGCTTTGCCCTGAGATTCCAGCCTCTGTGAGCTCCCAGACTTTCAACTGTGTCTCCTCAATACAGAGAGATTGCCAGGTTGTGCCTGGGCTGCACCTCCTTACTCCAAAGTGTGAACATTTTCCAGGGAGTGAGCCCAGACAATCAAAGGGCTCACGTCATTGTTCCCCATCTCACAGGGATCACTAGCCTATATTACTTGGTGTTCGATGTCTTGAAAACCATTACTTCATGTATTTTGTCTGGTTTTTTCTTTTTCCCTTCTTATTTCCAATAATTTGTAATCATTTATTTTCCCAAAGCTAATATGCCCAAAGTTATTCCAGGAAGGAGGGTAAATCTGGTTCATGTTCCATGTTCCACATTGGCTGGAAGAAGACATCTCCCACATACATTTTTAGATTTTTAAAGGCCAACATTTATTGAGAACTGTGTTCTGGACATGGTACAAGGTAAAATACAATATCTTAGTTAATCTTTTGAAACAAAAAAGAAAAGAATAGAAAAGCAAAAAACAGCAAAAAAGCAGAACTATTAATATGAAAAAGGTATTATTATAATTCCTATTTCATAAATGAAGAAATAGGATGCAAGGAGATTAAGTAGACACGTGGTGGCACCTGGATTTGCCTGCAGGTGTGTTTGCTACCAAAAGCATGTTCTTTTTTTTATTTCTTTATTTTTCTTACTTTCCACTTTTGCCTTCACAGAATTAAAAAGGCTAAACTTAATGACAATAACAATGTTTAACATAAGGACTGAGAACAAAAACCTCATAAAGAACGAATGAAGATAAATACATTCAGAAAAGAAATCAGACGATTGCTGCAATGAAATATTAAGCAATAATAATAGTAATAATGCAAAGAAAATAACATTCACATTGTCAGATAGAAGTGTGTCTATTATAGAGTACTTTGATCAGTTAACTTCTTCTTATTTTGTTTTTTCCAAAGTCTGAAAAAAATAGACAACTACTATTTATAAATAAAAGTAAAAGATAATTTCAAAAAACAGATCATGCCAAATCTTTTTTTTTTCTTTTTTTTATTGAATGTTAACTATGTACATTGATACTCTTCTGGGGTACAGTGTGGGGTTTTCACATGCATTCTGAAATACTTCCATCAAACTGGTCAACACAGCCTTCATGTCATTGATCATGCCAAATCTTATAAACAACAGAAAAAGAAATACTTCAAAATCATTCTACTTAATCTGGATACACCTGATATTAAAATTGGAGAAAATATATTATTATAAAGGAGAAACTGCAAACATATTTCACTTATAAATGAGGATGCAATATGATAAACAACATATTGACATGTTGAATTAAAAATTAATGTTTAAGTAATGTACTTTGGTCAAAATTAAACACAATTTATATGAGAATTAGTCACTATTTTCTTTCTTTCTTTTTTTTTTCCTTGCCCACACCCCCTCCCTCCTTCTCTGTCTGTCTCCCCTTCCCCCATACTCCACTGTGTCATTAATTGTCATTAATTGTCTTCATACTAACAAAAGCATGTTCTTACCCAGTGTCTTCCCATACCTGCTACATCTAGCTCTTGTGGCTTGAAGGAAACTGTGACTAATTACTTTCTTGTCCAATGCCCAGTACCATAGAGTTCACGTTCCATAAAAAATTTAAGTCTGAACTTCCCATCCTCCTTCCAAGGAGTGCCAGATGGGGAACCCTACAGGCTCCATGATTTTAGAGACTGATTTCAGATTTCCCTTTTGTACAGAGTATCAGTTAATTTGAGAACCTGACTTTTTCTCTCTACATACAGTGATTTCAAATTCAGATTGAAAATTTACAAAAACATTAATTTACAGCACAAACATATTAGCTTTGGTCAAATTCTTTGAAATACGAAGGGAAAAAGAAAAGAAAAGCCAATAACTGTCTTTGGGAGCTACGTGGGGATGTCTCTAACATTTGAAATGGAAGGAAAATGGGACCCAGACTTCAAGTCAACTTTCAGCTTTACATGAGACCTGGCACGAAGGCTTCTCCATTGAGAGACCTATTGGCGGGTGTTTATAGTGGTTCCAAGAATCTTCAATGAAACTCTGGAAGGGAAAGACATTCACAGTAACAAAATTGACATAAAAACAGAGACAAGTTTGTTACGTATCTCTTGAGGGGAATATTAACACATAATTTGTGGGGGCTGATTCCAAGGCAACGTCTATATTATAATTCTGAAGTTCTCAACAAGCGAAAGGAGTAAGATCTTGTCTGCGTTCTCTCATATGAGTGGTGGACATTTATAAGCCTTTGTCTAGTACTTACATACAACCTTGAACTGTGAGTTTTAAGGTTTAAATTTGTTTTCCAATCTCCTTTTTCTGTTGCTTGTGTGCACTGAATTTTAATTACACAATTAAAATCTGTTTCTTTTTGAAGAGAAGGAAATATAAATAAACAAAAAGAAAAAAATCCTATTATTAATTAATAATCATAATGAACAGATGGGTGACTATCTTGATGGTGTTTACGTCTCCCCTGTATATATATAGAGCGTCTGTACTTTATAATTCTCAGACAGTCTTTGGTGCCACAAGACAGAGATGCCTAATGTATTTGGGATCATGGCACCAGAAGGGGGAACACCTGATCCTGCAGTTGAATTCTGGATTGGAGGGGCCCCTTCCTGAGGTGTGATCTGCTCCTATAAACTGACTTTTCTTCTCTATCTAAATACATCTCCCCAAATTCTGACATGTGAGACATCCCCAGAGATGACATGCCTGGATTTGTGATTGGAGAGAGTGACCCTGTGTATAAAAGTCCCCAAGGAGACTCAGGCTTAAGCCTGGGCTGGAGACAGAGCAAGGTTTCCCAGACCCACAGCTGTGTAGGTTACAATCCCAGAAGCCCCCTAACTGTGGTGATTATAGAGAGCAGTTCTCTCCCCTGGGTCACATGTGTGCTAGACAGGCTGGAGTTTTCATTGACTGAGAAAAACTTTTAAAAAGAGTCTAGATGGAGGCCAGTTAGCAGAAGAGAAGGCTTTACATTAGGGCAGGGTTTCCGACCTTTTTTATCTCAAAGCACACTTGAACCTGGAGTGAAATTTTCACAGCACACTTAAATTATCTTGATAAAAAAAGAGTAAAATGAAGAATATACTTACTGTGCTTTGAACTCCTTTTGAAAATTATTTAACTAATGATCCTTAAAAATTTTTCACAGCACACCTGAGGTCCTTTCATGCACACTGGCTGGAAATCACTGGATTAGAGGGTTCCATGCCATTCAGCTAATTCACAGACAATTGAACTAGCAATTGTTTTTTGGTTTTTGGTTTTTCCATTTGGCATACTTGGTTGTATACGAAGAGAAATATATTCTGACTGATTTGTTTTTATCTTTCTATTAAAATTTTTAAAAATTAATTAACTAATTAATTAGCTAATTAATTAATTTATACACCAGACCAGATCCAGGATCTAACTGATGTAAGCAAAACAGGAAAGTTCTCAAAGGCAATTGTGGGCCAGGTGAGAGAGTGAAGTGTAGCAAACAGGCCGCAGAGGCACTAGGCAGGGAGAGAGTGATGGCCAACCACATCCCAGGAGCGATCTGGTGAGGCCCCAGTTCTCAGCCTGTCTCTGGCACCAAAGGCCACCCCCCGCCCCCCAGAAATGCAGGATCAGTGGCAAAAGCACAGTGGAGGTCCAACGTCATCTGTGGGAATATTTAAAAGTTATAAGTAAATTACGAATTGAATAATCTGTTAAATAAAATGTCATATCCTCTTTGATAAATATACTTTTATAATCAGCTGAAAGATCAAGTTCAAACATCAACTCCTTAGTATTCTTTAGGTGAAATCCAGCCCCTGACCCCACCTCCAGCCCAGAGCACACCCTCCTTCAGCCTGCTATACCGACACCATCTACATTCCCTGCAGAAGTCACCTTTTGAGAGTCTGCTCTCAGGGGATGGACACTGGGAAGCACGAGGTCTGGAAGTGAATGGCTTTGGGGCCATTTGGGCACCTGGGAGTGTGGTTAGGGAGCAGTGATGGAGTTCAGGCTCGAGAGGGAAGTCTTTCTGGGCTTGTAGACTCTTTGCCCCACAAGGAGGGCACATAAAGGAGGGCCAGGCCAGGATTCTCTAACCTGGGGCCTAGGACAGGGTTGGACTCCAAGAACAACGCTGATGCTGCCAGATCCCCTCCTGCTTGCTGCTCTTCCAGCTGGATGTGGCTGCACCCTGGCAGTGCAGATTGGCCTCTGTCTTCCCTCCAGTACTCCAGCAGGGGGGAATTAATGGCTGAGCTAAGGGTAAGCCCCAGCCTGAGCCCCAGAAGGGTGAGGTGGAGGTGGGGAGCAGTGAAAAACAGAATCTGGTCAAAAAATGGAAACTGCCCACAACCCCCAGATTGAATGAATTACTTCTATTTTGTTTTTCATGTTTCTTTTTTTTTTTTTTTTGAGACAGAGTCTCACTATGTCATCATCAGTAGAGTACTGTAGCATCACAGCTTACAACAACCTCAAACTCTTGGACTTAAGTTTCTCTTGCCTCAGCCTCCCAAGTAGCTGGCACTACAGGCGCCTACCACAACACCCAGCTATTTTTTTGTTGCAGTTGTTTAGCTGGCCCGGGGGAGGTTTGAACCTGCCACCCTCGGTGTATGTGGCTGGCGCCGTAACCACTGTGCTACGGGTGCCAAGCCATATTTTTACTTTTTTTTTTTTGAGACAGAGCCTCAGCTGTCACCCTGGGTAGAGTGCCGTAGCATCACAGCTCACAGCAACCTCCAACTCCTGGGCTCAAGCGAGTCTCCTGCCTCCGCCTCCCAAGTAGCTGGGACCACAGGCACCCGCCACAGCACCCGGCTATTTGTTTTTGGTTGCAGCCATCATTGTTGTTTAGCAGGCCTGGGCTGGATTTGAACCCAACACCTTAGGTGTACGTGGCTGGTGCCTTAGCTGCTTGAGCCACAGGCTCCGAGCCATGTTTTTACTTTTTAACAACACATTGAACCTGAGAATGAATGAAGTGCTTCTAAACATGCTCTCTAAGTTTGTTAACCCAGAATTTATACCATTGTTTTGATAAAAAATATAAGTGGGGTCATTAGTGTTGAAAGTTGTCAGAAAGGAAAACAGGCAAGGGATTACCCTCCACTGGAAGCAAATGAGGAGGTTCCTCGTTCCTAATCATTTTATCTCCGTGTTAGGCCTGGGCCCACGTCCCGCAGGCTGAGAGGACTGAGACTGTGTCTCCACCTCCAGCCCAGGTAGTGGACATTTGCTGCTCTTGGGCCTCTAGCATCCAGTTCCTTTTTCTTGGTTCCACAATTCCCTTCACCTGGCAACAACTTCCCATTGGTTTGAGTGTTGGTGACCAACCCCTAAGGCAGAATCAGGTATGTGACCCATTAGTCCGGCCCCCTTAGAAGATCACACACTTGTGCCCATAGTAATTGGTGCTCGGGTGTTGGAATACCTCCTGGAGCACGGCTGTGGACCATCCTGACCTGCAGGTGTTTCAGATGGAGCTATTCAGGAAACAGGAGTTTGGGGATGGAGGTCCTGGATGTGGGTGGGTCATGCTAAGTCCCCTCCTGGAGCCTAGGACCTGCCTGGGCAGACCCCTCAGCCTCAACATTAAGTCAAAGCCAAGGTGCCTGATTCCTCTTGCTGAAGGCCAGGGTGCTGCCACTTCTGTGAATTCAGATCTATTTGGCCAAAGGACATAGTTCCCTGGTCCACTTTTGTAGGTCACTGGTCTCCAGTGACAGAAACTTCCTAAGGGTCAGCACATGGCTTCCCATAACACATCCTGTGTCCGTCACTTAGCTGCATGCCTCAGTTTCCTCATCTGTAAAAGGAGACGGTCTTCAGCCTTGAAGGGAAGTAAGGCCAACATGGTGAGGAGGGTTTTGATGTTCTTGGGTCTGTCTTCAGATGAGGTCCTCGGCCCTTACAACCAAGGGGCTTGGTGGGAATAAAGGATGAGATGAAACCACAAAGCCGTGATCTGCTCCCACCGATCGCCCAGGAAGTCTGCCTCTTAGCTTCACGGTTGTGCTTGCACCTACTCGGTAGAGGACGCCATGCATGGCTGGCTCAGAGAATAGTGCTTAACGATTCTTTTTGTTGACCTCGAGGTATTTGGTTCAATTCAATTCATACAACACATATGAGTTATTATGCTTGGTGCTGGGAGGCATATGTGTGATGAGTCACCATTGCCCTGTAGAATGTGCTAGAACAACTGAGATAATCCTGAATGAACAAAGGCAACACTGCTACCCACGTCTTCTCATTAGGGAAAATGGATTTGCTTACTTCTGCAGATTTATTTTAATGGAAGTCTGTAATCCTCTCTGTTTTCCCTCTGGCCAGCAGCCAGTTTGCTCCTGACAACCTCCCCACACAGGGCTTTCCTTTGATTTGTGAGTGAGCAGTGCTCTTATTTTATTTCCCAGCTGAGACCTGCCAGGGGTTCATGTTCCCCTTCACTCCTGCACCTCCTCTGCTGGAGCCTCAGGCTGCTGTCCTGGACCCTGGAGGTCCCCACCCCTGCTCTCTCGGCAGGCGGCAAGGCTGCAAAGGCTCACCAAGTCCAAAGCCCTATGGCTGCGTTTAGCCTGACTCTCTCTCTCCTTTGGGTTCCTTCCAAAAGTTAGGCCTCCTCCAAGGGTGCAGATTTTTTGAGCAAAAAAAAAAAAAGAAAGAGAGAGAGAGAAGGAAAGAAAGAAAAGGGAAAAAAAAAAGAAAAGAAAAGGAAAGAAAGAAAGAAAAGAAAAGAAAAAAGAGAAGACTGTGCCCATTAGGTGAGATCCCACCAAATGCCCTCCCTCCTCTCTCCAATCCCCATCCCTCCCCTCTTCCCCTCCCCCTTGGCTAGACTATTTTTGTGTTTTGTGTGTTTTAACTCTTTAATGGCATCGAGTTGTGAGAGCCTAGGGCGGCTCTCTCCACCGGAGAACTGACCGGCTGCAGGGATTGGGCAGGCCCGGCCCTGCTCAGGTCTGCCCTCTTCAGGCCACGTTCTCTCCTGCCTTAAACTCTATGCCCACCACGGGTCTTGGTGACTGACTATTAGGCAAAATAGCTTTAAACCGAGGAGCCTAGACTGCAACGTTCCACTTCTGTCTTCTACTTCCTCCTTCAAGGCTTATGTCCCTTCCTACCAATCGGTTGGTCAGGTACTTTGTTCTGCAGTGGGTATGAGTATATTTTAATAATTGCAGCTATTTACTGTAGTTTGAAACACAAAGTGGATGATGTGATAGGCATTATTAGTAGTCCTTCAAAATCCATCCTCAACGGCATCCTCCATTTTTTAGCATCTGAGTGCTAAGAATAAAGGCTGCATTTCCCCAGCTGCCTCGAAGTTAAGGGTGGCCGTGTGATAGAGACCTGCCCTTTGGGCTGTAAGTAAAAGAAGTATGTTCAGTTTCTGGGAAGAGTCCATTAGGGAAAGAAGGGTAACCTATTCCTGCCTCTTTCCTTTCGCTCCTGTAGACAGCGGCGGAGGTTGAGCAGCTATCCGGGAGCAGAGGTGGTGACCCGTTCTCGGAATGGCAGGTCCTGGGAGCAAAGTTAAGCAGCCAAGTTCCCTGGTACCACAGGGCCACGCTAGCCCTGTACTGCTGATTTCTGAACTGTGCTCCTTGAGCCAGAAATAGGCTTTTATTTTATTTTTGCCACCGTTATTTTATACTTTGTAGTATTTGGAACTCAATCATGACTGGAACAAACTTTAGAATGATTTTTTGACAAAAACAAATCCTATTGAGATTTCAATGGGGATTTTATTAAATTTGTATGCAAATTTAGGGAGAATTGACTTCTTAACAATATTGTCTGCCTGTCCAGGAACTTGATCTGTGCTGTAATTCATTCATGCCTCCTTAAACATAAACCAAAACGAAGTCTTTGTGATTTTCTTTGTTTTCCGTGTTGTGTGCACCAAGCATATACCTGAGTTACTCTTCAAATCCTAAAGTGAAAATAAAACCAAATAAATTCAGGTATTATAGAACAATGCAGAAGTGTAAACCCAAGGTGAGCCTAATTAAGGGAAAAGAATCCCACTTTAAGTTTAACCTTTTGGCTTAAGACGTCATAAAATTTCTCCCTTCATATAGGACTACAGAAAAACAGTGAACACTCCAGTGTTCCTCAAAGAAACCTTTTCTTTTTTTAAAGACAGTCTCACTTTGTCACCCTTGGTAGAGTGCTGTGGCGTCACAGCTCATAGCAGCCTCCAGCTTGGGCTTAGGCAATTCTCTTGCCTCAGCCTCCTGAGTGGCTGAGACTACAGGTGCCAACCACAATGCCCGGTTATTTTTTTTGTTTTCAGCAGGCTGGGGTTGGGTTCGAACCCACCAGCCCTGGTACATGTGGCTGGTGCTCTACTGACTGAGCCATGGGCGCCACCGAGAAGCCTTTTTTAAAAAACTTCAAGGAACTGTTTATTAGTATTATTATTTTTTACTTTCGATTGTTATGAGGGTGCAGGCAATTAGGTCACCTTGTTGCGTTTGTTAGGTGAAGTCCGAGTTGCAGTGGTCCCGTTCCCCCAGGAGATGTGCCGTGTGCCCTTAGGCTGTGCCCAGTAGGTGAGAGCACACCAATCCCCCTCTCTCTTCTCCTGTCCTCCTCTGTCATCTCCTCCCCAACCTGGAGTTTTATTATGTTCTTCTCTTATGTGGGAGTGTGTTTGCTCATAATTGAAGGCTTTTGAAGCATAATTGCTTACTAGGAGTACTTAAAAGTTAGTTTGTATCGCATGTCTCTGTTTGGGTGTTTTATTTCTTAATAACATTCCTGTTACCTAAGAGTGATGTGTGCATTTTGGGTATGTATATATAAGCTTTCGTTTGACAGCGAGCTTCACAGCTAAGAACACAGCTTGGTGTTTGTAATCAGCACGCTGGGCTTGTGTAAGTTGCTAACAGAGGTAAGACTATGGACGGGTCACTCATCATGGAGCCCTAGTTTCCTCGTGTATCACTTGGGAATGATAAAAACACTAGCTCAAATATTTTTAACAATTTCGTAAAAATTGTTAAAGATAAGAGTGTTAAAATGCTTTATAAATTAGAGAAGGCTGTTTAAATGTCCAGAATGGATTATCTGGATGGAGTATCACAAAATAGCTTATTCATATTATATTCAGCCATGATTTACAAAAAGAAAAAATTTTTTTTTGTCTCGGTGCCCATAGCCCCGTGGTTACAGGGCCAGCCACATACACTGAAGGTGGCAGGTTCGAATCTGGCCCGTGCCAGCTAAACAACAATGACAGCTACAATAAAAAATATCCAGGTGTTGTGACAGGTGTCTGTAGTCCCAGCTACTCAGGAGGCTGAGGCAAGAGAATTGCTTAAACCCAAGAGTTTGATGTTGCTGTGAACTGTGACGCCATAGCACTCTACCGAGGGCGTCATAGTGAAACTCTTTCTAAAAAAAATTTTTTTTTCAAGTACAAAATCATCTGCTGAATATAAAAAACCTGCATGAAACTCCCCTCCCCCCGGTTTTTTTTATTGAGGAAATCATGGAATAGATATTTCAATAGTAGTCATGAATGAATATTTTTCAATTCCAGCAGCCAGTATGTATGAATATAAGTACAGTGGTCCCTCTGTATCTCTGGGGGGACTGGCTCAGCATTTCTGCAGATACCCAAATCCCTGGATGCTCAGGTCATAGATAGTGATGCCACTGATAGTGGCAAGGCATTTATAAATAATCTGCATATATCCTCTGCCCTACGGGACTTTAAATCATCTCTGGACCACTAATAATATCTAATACAATGTAAATGCTAGGTAAATAGTTGTTACGCTGTGTTGTTTAAGGAATGATGACAAGAAAGAAGTCTGTATATGTTCAGTAAAACACAACTTTTTTATAGTTTTGTTTTTAATATTTTGGTCCTGACTTGGTTGAATCCACAGATGTGGAACCCGTGGCTATAGAGGGCTGACTGTGATTCATCATACCTGTTCCACCTATAGGTAATGTTTTGAAGATGCTTTTTCTCTGAAAGTAATAGAAACCTCAAAACATGATGGCTGAAATACAAGGAAATATAATGCCTCAGAAATAGTTTGTCCAGAGGTAAGACAGGACTCAGGCTCAGTTAACCCATGTGCTCAATCAGCCAGGATCCAGGTCTTTACACCTCTCCTTGGAGTTGGCTTCCTCCTCAGTTAAGTAACAGGAGGGCTGCAGCAGGTCTAGCCCTCCCCTACAGATATGGCAATGTTGCACGAAAAAGAGTTGGTGTCTTGTTAACTAACACTCTGCCTTATGAGCGAGACATCCTCCCCACATTCCCCCTCCTATCTGATGACCTCTAACTACAACTTCTTGGTCAGACGTAATTTGCAGGTCCAGTCCTGAAATTCACTGAGAATGCCAATGAGATTTTATATCAACCTGGCCCATCCATAGACCTGGAGGTGCCCTATTTCCCCAAGGCCATTGTTGAATTGGAGAGAATTGGATACCTGGATGAAAGCGGAGTGAGGGGCCACCATTGTCTGCTTGCTACACACTGTTTCTGGTGCACACCGAGAGCTTCCATGGCAAGAATCTGTTACCTCTGCCCCGGGGAGTTGCTCTGGTCCTGGGAGTTTGTGTGTCTGCATTTGGGGCAGGCTGAGAAGTGCTCAGGAATGAATGCTCCTTCTCTGCTGTTTGGTGGGAAAAATCTGAGGTATGTTCTACCCCCATTTACCGAGATTCCCTGTGATCCTGAGCTCCAGCTGCCCACAGTGATAATCTGCTTGGCAGGACACTCTGGATTGGTTTCTTTGGATTCCTGGATCACTTCCTCACACATCTACCAGGATTTCCTGGGATTGCCTCTCAAACAAACTTACTTGTGCCCAAATCCCTACTCAGGGTCTGTGACTGACAGACCTCAACCAAAGATGGTAGGAGAGAAAGGGTGGAAAGTGTTTTGCCAAGGAAGGGAAGAGCGTCACTCCAGGACACGGAAATTCTGGAACTACTTGGGACATGCCCTGTGGTTTGCCTTTATGGATCTCCAACTATGGTCTCCCTAAGTGACCCCCAAATTAGGATTGAGCCTCAGTCTTTCCAAGCATACAAACCTGGAAACTCTGAAGAATGCAAACTTGGAGACCTTCTGCAAACCTGATGGCTGTAATTAATAGCACAAAGTCTTCCGAATAAGCCTCTGAGGCTTTATTCAGCCAGAATGTATCAGACTGAAAATTGTTGATTATCTCTCTTTTCTAATATATCCGTTTTTCCTCACCTGGGAAAAAGGTGTTTATTTCTTGAGGCTTTTGGTTGAGATCTGGATTGTTCACTAATTCTGTTATTTTGGGTGAAATAATATTTTAAAAAGAATCTTATTTGTTCAAATAAAGTTTTTGGCTCATTCGCTTATAACATTCTTGGAGTTATTACTTTAAAACTTAAAGCTCAGAGCAGTGCCTGTGGCTCAAGGAGTAGGGCACTGGCCCCATATACTAGAGGTGATGGGTTCAAACCCAGCCCCCGCCAAAAACTGCAAAAAAAAAAAAAAAAAAAAAAAGAAGAAGCAGCTCAAAGGGAAGATAACCACTAGATGGAGAGGAAAAATGGAAAGCTTGATTTTCCTCAACTAAATTTGGAAACCAGAATTTTATCACTCCTGTTTTCACAGATGCCATGTGGCTGGAACTTTGGCCATCTGGGATGTGGGCAGCTCAGCCTTTCTTCAGCTTCTTACTGGAAATTGAGACTTTTTCTTCATAGCAGTAATAAATCAAACATCCACAGGAAGCAAAGAGATAACAGAAATGAAACACAAACTGCAATGTTCTGCCTGAGATTATCACAGCCCTTTCCATGGTGGCGTCTCTTTGGATACATTATAGAAACAGATCACTAGTCTGCAGGAGGACGTATGAATTGAAGATGTCAAAATTAGGAGGATGCATGAACTGAAGATGTCAAAAATTCCTGCTTTATAGAAATATTAAAATCACTAAAATATTAAATTTCTCAGGGTACACAATGAGAAAATTAACTTAAAAAGCACATCCCACATCTTTAGGTAGCCTAACTCATCTTTGGGTATTACAAATTCATGATTCCTTTCCTACTTTGCATTTAAGTATTTGACCTTCTTCAATACAAGTATCCTTCAATAGGTGTAATAAACATTCTAGTTTATTGAAAACAAATAAATATTCTGAATATTTCATTCTGACAGACTAAGTAATGTATTGAAAGTTAGATGTAGCTGTGGAACCTCAGTAGGAGGGCCATGAGATTACTATTTCCAGTGGTCTCATATTTATAATCAATTTCTGTTCAATTAAATTCTTCTGATGTATTTTAATCTGATTTTTCTGATGACAGTAAAGCACCAGCTTTTCTGTATTTGGACTCAATCATTGAAAAGTATTTTACATTGATGAAATAATTCTGAAAAAATAAAGTTAATTAAAAATATTTTGACTTTCTGTCAGATTCGGGAAGCAGTTAACTATATCGTGAAGAGGAAAAATTGTCAACACTCACATAAGATTATTTAGTTGCAGTTGATTCCTCTAGAAAGAGCTATAAAAATGGGCGTTCTTTCTTCCTTTTTCAAATTAAAGTCTCTGTGTTTCACTTTATTCCTCTCTGGGCTGTCTCAGCTAGTGTGTTGAAGCCAAAACAACTTGAGGAGGGTGAATGTCTCCATAAAATGGCAGTTGAATAACTGATGAAAGTAAAATATTTAAAAAACCAAATGGCCAAAACACTGTACTTAATAGTGGCCCACTTTTAGGCACGAGCAAATGAGAAAGTAGGATGTGGTTGTGAAAAACTTAAAGTGCCGAACAAATTCATTACTGTCACCATCATATTGACTTAAACAAGATATTATTTTTCAGTTTGAGGCACAAACATTGCTCTACTTGTTGGTTTGAATTCAGGATTTTGGAGCTCCAAAATGAGCTCACACTGGGAAATAATATTTTGGAGTAGGGCACAATAAATGAGTTGTCTGGATTTGGAAAGTTTAACCCAGAGAATAGTTGTATGTGTGTCTGTGTGTGTCTGTGCGTGTGTGTGTGTGTGTGTCCACACGCACGATTAGCAATAGTTTTATGTGAGAAAGTAAGCACTATTTGGAAGGTTTGGGGCAAGGAGCTAGAATCAAGAGGGGAAGATTCCCAGGAGGGCATGGGAAGACAAGATATTGGAGATAAGCCGCAATCTAAGAAAGCACATAACCAGAACACAAAATCCCTATCCCAGAAAACGACTAAGGGATGTCTACCGTAATTGTTACCTTTTACTGTGTTGTGTTGTAATCCCCCTGTTTCCCCAACTTTGCACAGTAACCATGGATTAGGGAATGTCTAGAAAGTGTTCAGCTTGGCATAAAGTGGGCCAGGGAGAAAGACTGACATCTACGGAGCTAAATGTGATAGGGTCTGGGAAAGCTGCTGCCCCAGGATTGGTTAAAGGATAAAAAGCTCCACCCCCTCCCCAATAACCCGCAAGAATTGGAAGTAGGCCTCCCCCAACACGTGGAATGGGTGTGCCAGGCACAATTTCATTCGAATGTTAAATGGAGGTTAGGAACTTACAGAATTGGGGGACACCAGGGTTACAAATGGAATCAAATTCATTATAATACGTAAATTCAAACATATTTTTGTGGCATGGTTGGAGTAATTTTTTTTTTTTTTGTCTTGGTCCTTTGGCATTTTCTTTCCTAGGAGATAAGTTACTGTGGAACAGATATTCAAACTGGTGATTTACTACAGTCACGAGCTGAGACTGCTGCCACGTGTTGCTTATCAGAGGAAGCACAAATGATCAAAGTCGAACAGAACGTTTTGTATTTAGCTGTCTTGCTGTGACTTTTTTTGTTTTTTTTTTCAGTAACTGAGAGGAAAATAAACTGACTCAACTGTGGACGTTGCCAAAGTAGACATTTGCTTTCTGTTAGCTCCCCCTCTCCGAGGCGAGCCGCATCTCTCCGTGGGCTCCCAGGACCGGGCCAGCTTTGTCGGGGCTACCAGGGATGGGGCCGGGGGAGTCTGTTCACAGCTTCGCTGTCCATCGCAGCGGAGTTCTTCCTCTTCCTCTTTGTAGAGCATTTGGAAACCTCCATGAGGCACTGCTGAGCCCGTGCCATCCAGAGATACACGTTTTTGGCACAACAGCGTGGCCAGCATGTGCGATGCCAGCAGGATTTAGCATCCAACGACTGCAGTTTGGAAATAGCAACCGCCGTGTTCAACGTGTTCTCCAGATGTGGCTCATCGGAACCCCTGAGAGGAAACAAGGTCGTGGGGAAAGACAAGTGGAGAGGGAAGGGCAGCCTCCATTCCGTGCACGTCCAGGAGTGGCCAATGGTCCAACGAGACCTCTTTGGGTCTTCTCAGAATGTGTCCCGAATGGCCCATCAAAGTTGATCCTGGTAGTCCCTTTAATGAGCATTTTGAGGAGAGGAAATTTGAGATCATGGGATGGTTATGATGCTGCCAAGGGTCTGCGCAGGTCACTGGTGCAGGAAGGAGAGACCGAGCAGTCCATGGGGAGGTTGGAAGGACTGACCGCTGGGCGGCCCCGCAGCTCGTGCTTGCACAAGGGTGTGGTGTGCGTGGTGGGGCACGCACGATGGGGGCTGTGGATCCTCGGACCCGTGCCCTCTCCCCCATCTTTTAAATTGAGGTAAAATTCACATAAAAGTGTACAACTCAGTGGTATTCAGTACATCAATGTGTTGTGTAACCATGGCCTCTACCAAGTTCCAAAACATTTTATCACCCCCAAAGGAAAAACCTTATACCGTCTCTCCTGCGTCCCTCCTGCGTCCCTCTTGCTCCCAGCCCCTGGCAACCACTGACGTGCTTTGTGTCTGTGGGTTCCCCCTTCCGGGTATCTTGTACACACTGGCAAGCCTCACGTGGTTAACCACGCAGTGGTGTCCCCATGACACTGTAATGGAGCTCATTGTAACGACTTAGTAGTGTCCTCATGTTACAGCACACTGTATTACCCACTATTGGCAGTGATGGGGAGCAAACAGCCTACTGTGCGCTTGGTCATGCCAAAATACAATGAATGCTTAATACTCGATACTGCTAATAAATGACTGTTACTGGTTTCTGTATTCCCACGACATATCTTTTACTGTTATTTCAGAATACACTTCTACTTATAAAAAAGGGTGATGACAGCTCCAAGCAGGTTATTGCCTCTGAAGACCTTCCACTGGGACAAGATGCCAGGTGAAAGACATTGATGCTGACGGTCCTGAAGCTGTGTGGGCCTGGGCTATGGTGTCTGCTTGTGTCTTAGTTTCTTTCTTTTTTTTTTTTTTTCCTGCAATTTTTGGCCAGGGCTGGGTTTGAACCGGTCACCTCTGGCATATGGGGCCGGGCCTCTACTCCTTTGAGCCACAGGCACTGCCCTTGTGTGTTAGTTTTTAACAGAAAAGTTTAAAAAGTAAAAATAGAAAAAATTAAAAATAGAGAAAGCTTACTGAATGTACAAAATATTTTTGGACAGCTGTACAATGTGTTTGTGTCTTAAACTGTTATTACAATAGTCAAAAGTTAAAAAATTAGAATGTTTATAAAATAAAAAAGCTACAGTAAGCTGAGGTTAATTTCTAATTGAAGAAAGAAAAGTATTTTTTATGAATTGAGGATAGCCTAAGGGTACCTAAAGGTACAGTGTTTATAAGGTCTCCAGTACTGCAGGGTAACATTTCTTGGTCACTCACGGCTCACTCACTGACTCGCCGGTAGCCACATCCGTCCTGTGAGCTCCCTTCGTGGTTAGTGCTCTGTGCAGGGAAGCCAGAAGAGCAGCCTGCGGGTGGAGTCGGAGAAGCTGAGCTGGGTAGGACAGCTGACCAGTCTGCTCAGCCTTCCCCACACACTTTCCCTGATTATCCTGTGAAGGTCTCTCCATGGCTGTGGGGAGGTTTCTCTCAGGAGACTTGAGGCGGTCGTCACACATAGACAGTGACGTTGTGACCCTGGTGGAGTAAAGGTTACTTTGATAATAGGATATTTTCTTTGATGATTCTCTTAGATGTTTTGTTAAAATAAAAATTGCCTTTCTCTTGTTTAAGCATTTTGCATTGTTGAATGAAGGCTGCTTTGATGTGATTTCCTAACAGATAAAGGTTAAATTTTCTACATTTGTTTCCTTGTACTTCATTATGAAAATTATTAGACTTATAAAAATAAGCATAACTAAACAGCATCGAGAGGCTGCTCTCGCTGTTCTTCCGAGTTGCTGGCCTTGTGACAATAAAGTTCGTTGGACCTACTCCATGCCTCTGAATTTGGCTGACAGTGACAGGTGGCCAGGTCCTCTGCATCTGATAACAATGATGTATCAATTTTTATCTTTTGTACTGTACTTTTTACTACTCCATTTTTTTTTTTTTTTGCAGTTTTTGGCAGGGGCTGGGTTTGACCCAGCCACCTCCAGCATATGGGGCCAGTGCCCTACTCCTTTGAGCCACAGGTGCCACCCACTACTCCATTTCTAGAGTCACCTATGTTTAGTTACACAAACACTTGCCACTGTGTTACAATTGCCTCCAGTATCCAGTACAGTAACATGCTGTACAGGCTTGGAGTCCAGGGGCCCTAGGTTATGCCACAGCTTAGGGGTGTAGTTGGCTATACATCTGGGTTTGCATAAGTACGTCCTATGACGTTCAATCAGTGAAATAAACAGGACTCAATTCTCAGAATGTATTCCTGTCAGTACGCGGAATCATACAAGTGTGCCCTTTTGTGTCTATCTCCTTTCCCTTAGCCTAGAATTTTGAATTTCTTTCCTGTTGATAGCAGGTATATGCACTTAATTCCCTTTTAATGGCTGAATGGTGGTTTCATTGTATGGATATACCACGCTTTGCTAAGCCATTCATCAGTTGATGGTATTTGCATTGAGTCCGATTTTTGATTGTGAACAGTGCTCTGTGAACAGTTTTTACCTCCCGCACTCTACCACATTTTATACTCTGTCTTTTTCAGCGTGCTAAAGGCAAAAAGAAATTACAAACGTTAAACAAAACACAATCATATGCAAAATCAGTTACATAACTGTGGTGGTTCTACCTGTTCTGTGACACAGGCCTGAGCATCACAGAAGAGTCTTTGCTGCAAATGAAAAATAAAGCTTGTTGGGCGGCGCCCGTGGTGCTTCGTTAAGCCCCAGTGTTTCTCGGCTGCTTGCTGTTCTGTGGAATCCAAAGTGTTTTCCAGCTGAATGAATGGGCAGAGATGGAAAAGGCAGAAGAGCTGTTAAAGTGTTGGAAGGGCAAACTGGTGGCGTGAGACAACTACAGTGACTTTGAAAAGCTTCCTCCGTCCTCGGCCACTGACAGGTCTGCTCCACTGCCTTCCCTGCGGCCAGTACTACAGACCCATTGAACCAGAGAAAAGCAATAAAAAGAATACACTGATTTTTCTGGCTTTATGTTGGCTGATGGGAGCAAAAAGTTACTCCTTCTTACAGTATTATTTCTTTGCACCTGCTGAGAGTGTCTCCATTAGCTACTGAGCTGGAAGACCACAAACCAAAAGGCCATCTCAGGAACTGGAATTGACAGAAACTGGCAAGGGAAGACATGGGCAGGAATGGTAATGGGCCTGTGAGCCCGAGTCAGCAGGGGAACCAGAAGCATCTGTGACAACACCAGGCACACAGGGAAACCGTCGCTCCCAGCCTCTCAGGTCACAGACACCAGGCTGTGCAGATGTGAGTCTGACTCTTCTTCAGAAAGACCCTGGGAAGAGCCAGCGCTTGCTGAATGATGGCTGCCTTCCCAGGATAATAACACAGTCCGGTGGGAGGGGTGGATGGTGTTTGCTTTTCTGACTACCTGCTGGATTTGTCTGTTGTCCATTCAAGTCTCCAGGCTCCTCTCACCCTTCCTGTTTTGCCCCAGATTGCCTGTATCTTTCTTCCTGTATTCTTCCCTCAGCTTTGGCTCTGGGACAGCCCTTGACTTTACAACTGGAGAATAGAATTACTCCATTTCCCTCCCATCTCAGGGGACAAAACTCACTGAGACGCCTTTGTGAAGTCAGAGACGCTACAGGAGGCCAAATACTCTGGTTTCTGGAGATGGTTTTCCTTCTGCTGCTCAGCAGAAGGTCCTCTGTGCAGCCTGTGTGGAAGAGTGTCTCTAGGACAATGTGGCTTTGGGAAATGTTTGGGACTAGGTGGGTGTTTGTGGGTTTGAATGTTTTGGTTTAGGAGTTTTCTTCCTGTGAGATATTAGTAAGGCTTTGTAGCTTGTGGCTCATCTACTGTTAACCTTTTTACATTAATAAGAATTTTATTATGGTAAATTCATCTTTCTGATTCAGTATTTGGCACAGATATCTTAGAATGTTAAAATTTGAAACAAAAATATTATAATTAACTAGACAAATGCTCAATAAGATTCTTTGTCACCTAATTACACATTTCTAAATATTTTTTCAATAGTTATTTGTAAAATCTTTATAGCTTTTCGTAGGGTATATACAATTTTGGAGAAATTTGTTCACCTGTGATTGTAAGTGTAGGTTAGCTCCGACCGATCTTTTATCAAATTTATACTAACGTATTTTAGAGTTTTAATCTGCATGACAAAACCCACCATAAACAAAGAAGACCAAAGACAAACTGTATGTGCAGCTCACATAGCAGACAATAAAACACAGTGGCTCACACCTATAATCTTAGTTCTTTGGAAGGCCAAAGGTGGGATGATTGCTTGACTACAGGAGTTTGAGACTAGTCTAAGCAATATAGCAAAACCCAATCTCTACAAAAAATTAAAGAATTAGCTGGGTGTGGTGGCATGAACCTATATCTCCCAGCTACTTGGGAGGCTGAGGCAGGAGGACTGCTCAATCCCAGATATTGGTGGTTGCACAGAGCTATGATGATGCTACTACACTCTAGTCCAGGCAACAGAGTGAGACCCTGTTTAAAAAAAAGAAGAAAAAAGTGTTCCTATAAATCAAGACACTCCATAGGAAATTGGACAAATATATTGACATAATTCACAAAAAAGAAAATGTTACATGATTTTAAACACTTCATGGAGCGATTCTGCCTTTACTGCTGACAGTAAAGATAAATTTTGATAGCACACTGTGTTGCTGGTATAAGGAAACAGAGAACTTAATAGTGAAAGTGTAAATTGATATAATTTCTGGCAAAACTAAATAAGCATTATCTATCAATAGCACACAACTATCGTTTGATGCAGCCATTTATTTGTATAGGAATTTATTCCAAGATATAGTCACATATGGGAAATGAAATGTGTACAAGTATGTTCATTGCAGTATTACCGGACTTTAATAGTCAAAGATTAACAACAACGTACAAGTCAAAAATTATTCTAAGTTTTGTTCTTCTAGATAATTGACTAATATGTAATCATTAAAAAAAAAAACCAAAAAAGAGGCATCCATATTTGCACTGAAGTGGAAAACTTCCAAAATATGTTTTAAAGTATAGAAAGGAAAGTAGAGAATATACAGAGTAAATTACATTAAAATAAAAATTAGATATGTAATTGTAATACTCAATATATATCGATAACAAAAGATGAAACGGGTCACACTGTCGTGGTGCAATGTGGTCCGGGAACATGTGGAAAGAGCATATCTTGTAATTACAAGAGCATATCTTGTAATTGAAGAAGTCAAATGTGACTTGGATATTACAAATTTAATACAGTTTTTTCCTTTCTGCACATATGTACACATGTTTTTGGCACCCTCTGTCTTAGTACATGTATAGAATATCTCTGAATTGATACACAAGAAATAGGAAATAAAGAGAAAATGGGTACTGGAGATGAGGTAAGGGGAACTGTTTTTCTTTACATATTTCCTTACATTAAAAGAACAAAATGTTACTGTCTCTTTCAATATTCTGAAGTGCTTACATTTATCCTTCTGGAAGTCAGTGCCTCTGTCTCTCAAGCACAATCATTAATAAGCTGAAGAAGTCCTCCTTCTGATTTGTGGGGTATTATTTCTCTGTTTCTCCTTCTTAAAAGGCCTTTCAAAGTTTATTTAGCCAAGATTTGACAGTCAATCTGGAAAAAGTTATTGGACTCTTCCTTAGAAACTGGTGTCTGATCTTTTCTAGATAATTGTATTTCTCTCATTGAGAACAAATTGAGACCTCTTTGCCTTTCTCTTTTTCCAACTGAATAATTATTATATGCTGATTACTGTACAAATCTCCCTGCTTGTGTTATTTTTTTAATCATCACAATCTTATTCTATAATAGCTCCATTTTATAGGCAAAGGAGTGGAGTTACAACTAGGTGAAGGTCCTTCCTTAAAATCATACTGCTAATTAGTCGCTATTCCCTATATAGTGAAATTAACAAAAGATAACACAATCAACTTGGGAGTGATTAACTTTTGCCACTTGGAATTGGACATAAGGTATTTAACACAAGTTGTCAGTTTGGGGATGTTTGAGAAATTGTTTAGAAATGGCTGGGCTCTATTGTTTTTAATTCCCCTGGCAGAGAAACGTATGAAATACTTTGCTGATAACAATCTTTGTGGAAAATTAGTGTGACCCGAAAACATTGTATGGCCTGGGGAGGATCTGAAACTCTACCCTGGGGTGTTGAATCAGTCAGGGTTGGATGAGACAAGGTAAATCACTTATTTTATACACACACAAATACATATATCTATATATAAATATATGAATATAGAGGACGTAAAAAATGTATCCACATTTTAAGAAAGGAAAAAACTGTAATAAATTTGTAACACTCAAGTCATATTTCACTTTTGCAATTACAAGAGGAGCTCAATGTGACTTACATTCATCTTTTGTGTTATAATTTTAATAGTATTTCCTTTCTTAAAATAGGTATCCATTTTTCGGCATTCTCTGTATTTGTATACGAGATAACGTCTTTGTGTCTGATGTGAGCTGTGGTCTTCCGGTCTGAACCTGAAGTTCACGAGGCAGGGAGATGGGAACGGAAGATGGGTGTAAAGCAGCTGGGAGAGAGCGAGGGCCTGTGGGAACCCTTAAAGTCCGGCTGGAACCCAGGTCAGTTCTCACTGCTCCCACTCTGGATGTGGGGGACTGAACGAGAGAACGGCGCCCTTAGTCAAGGAGCGAAACACACCTTCGCAGCTGGAAAAACTTAAGGTTGACCAGCGGGCGGGCGCGCAGGCGCAGACCCAGCTGCCCTTGGCGCCCAGGCCGAGGGTGCTCAGACGGCGCCTGCGCGCAGGGAGCAATATGGCCGCTGCCCGCCTTCGCCTCAGCTGCTTGTTAGGGAAGCTCGGAGGCCGGTCCTGACCGAAAACACACCAACAGGGGAACTCTGGTAAGTGTAGTTCGGCCAAGTCGACACATTACACCGCGAACATGTGGAAAGAAGGAAGACCACGATCTCTGGGGCGCAAGTCTTCGCTGACATGCGGCCTGAGAGGCAGCCTCCTCCTGCCTGCTCTAGGGCCTGCGCTCCTTTTCAGCTTCTCTTCTTGCTTCTGGGGCGCAGAGGAAGGACGGGACAGCCTCAGAAGCACCCACTTTCCCTTTCTATCTTTTTTTGCACTAAGACACAAAGACAGGTGATACCTTCTTAAGAGAAATCAGAAGGCGAATTCCCGGTTGCCTTCCCAGGAGTGGGTATGAGAAAGTCTCTGCACCGTGACCCTTGTCACGGAAGAGACTGGCAGTGCTGTCCTTACACAACAGTCCAGCTGTTATGGTCAAGCCCATGCCTGCAATCTTGAGAATGCCTACTAAATTCTTTACTTTAGGTTGAGAGTTCTCTGCCTACCGTGAGCATTCACAGCAGACTGGGGCTTGGGCCTGGTTTTGCTGGGCTCTCAGTCTTCCCCCACGTTCTGTCAGAACTTAGATTTTTCTTATATGGTGTGTGGCCATCCTTCTCAGTCAGCAGAAAGTATTCCTTCTGGAATCTCTCTCTTCTTTATCCTCCCTCCACTACAGCTGCTGCTGCTGCTGCTTTATTTTTCCTTCTGTACTGATGAATGAATAGCCCCTGTCCAAAGTTTTTTCTTTCTGGCTCTTGAAGTGGACAAAAAGGGCAGGAGCTCTCAAGAGTGAGCTGGGTTCTGTGTAGGACATCTAGAAGTTAGTAAGACCCTTACAGGGGTCCTTAAACTTTTTAAACAGGAGGCCAGTTGACTGTCACTCAGACCATTAGAGGGCCAGACTGTGGGCCCTGGAACAAGCCCTGCTAAGCAGGACAGGCAGCAGTGGCAAAAACACCCTGGGGGGCTGGATAAATATCCTAGGTGGGTCACATGTGGCCCGCAGGCTGTAGTTTGAGGGCATCTGGATTAGAAGGTTGAACTGCTGCTAGACTCCTGCCCTCAAGTGGTCTTCCTGGCTCCGCCTCCTAGAGTGCTAGGATTACAGGCCTGAGCCACGGCACCAGGTTGGGCTGCTGCTGTTCTAATGCATTTGTATCTTTTTGCTTCTTTGGCTTCATTACAAGTACTGTTTTAGCTCTCTCCTGACTCTCAGCTGAGTGTCACTCTAACAGCTCAGGGTCTCATGCCAGGATCTGTCCCCAACCCTCCTCTCTAACACTCTGGGACCCTAGGCTTCTGTCCTGTTGCTTCAGGTCAGTGGTTTTAACGTTCCTAATGCCACAGTGTATTTTCATTGTTAAAAAGGGGTTGCCATCCACAGGTTGAGAACCACTGTTTCAGGTGGATCCTGGCTCTCAGCTTAGACTTTTTTGATTGCCCTTTCTCATTACTTTAATGGTCTGGCTGAACTTAGATCATCCTCAGTCCCATATTTGCTGCTTACAGATCAGTCCTGCCCCACCTTTTGCTTAGGTCAAGAAACTAACCCCAGCCAGGTTCTAGCACTCAGACTTCCCACTCTGGAAAGAGAGTTCATGCATTAGGATAGGTTCTGGACCTTTTGAAGGGCTACTGGAGATTCAACTTCAGGACAGTGGAGGAGATGGGCAGGGCATAGGGGGAAAGTCAAGCTTTGAAGATACCAAGCAGGTTCTAATGTACATAATCTCTATGAAATCTTCCAGCTTTAAGAGTCAGTAATTATATAGTGGCCAGACATGCTGGCTTATGCCTTCAATCCCAACAATTTTTAAGAGACCAAAGTGGGAAGATTGTTTGAAGCCAGGAACTAAGGACCAGCCAGGACTAAGGATCCCAGCTTGGCCAACACAGTGGGACACCATTTCTATAAAAAATACAAAATTAAAAATAATAATAATGTAGTAGAGCCAGGAAGGCATGGCTGGGTGACCCAAGGAGGCAGGACTAGGATCATTAGAGAATGAGATAGTAAATCATGGCAAAAGGAGCAAAAGAAGGATATATTTCTCTATAGAAGTAAATTAGATTTTATTTTCTCTTTTCTGTGCTGAGATAAGAAAGGACACAATTCAAGTCAAGGGAGGAGCTTGATTCTGATCATGTTTTAGTGTGTGAGATCTTTCTATGTTTTCCTTAAAAGATGGTTAAGGAGTTGTATTATTAGTGATGAAACATTTACTTCATATTTGATTTTTGGAGAGATTTAATTCTCAGTAAATTCCTTTATACATTAGGTCAAAACCATCCTCCCAGTTATTGTTAATTTTCATAGATGTGAATAATGTTTGTTGGATTATGTAGGAGAATGTCCTTATTACTGGAGATGCAATTTAAAAATAGTGCAAAGTATTATGATATCTGTAACTTACTTTAAAATGGTTCAGGAAAAAAAGCACATACAGTAGAACCTCTGTAATTGACTAGTTTTCATACACCAGACCACATGTACCTGATGGAATACTGCTATCCAACTGTGTAGGTTGTATCTTGACCACTTGGACTGTGACGTACAATATTAATTTACTCTCCATAACTTGGCCAGTTGATTCCACTCTACATCAAGGGATAGAAGGTGTGGGCTTTTCCCTTAGTTCTATTATTTTTTCTTTTTAGTATAAATTTTTTTTCATGTTTTATTATTATCACGTGGTGGATTAGGCCTAGCATCTTCTTTATTATGTGTTTCAGAAGATTTTTTCAACATGAAGAACAGGTCTGAATTACAGGTATATCCTACAATTACTGAAAAATTATTCAGTTAATTGAGACATGATGAACATAAGAAAGAACTCAAAGAACTGACATTGAAGTGAAAGGTTGATTTTCTACATTTTCTGGAAAGCAGCAGCCAAAGAAAGATGGAAAAACATTTTGGTGTTAGCAAGACCATAGTTAGCAACATCCAAAGACATGAACATGAGTACTTGGAGAGAGATGGTAAGGAAAGCAGGTACCTACAGCAGAAAAGGAGGAAAATTTTCCTTGATGAAGTCAATGAAACCACATCAAGCTGGTTCAAACAACTGAGGGCAGTTAATGTAAAATCTTCAGATGTATGATCCAAGAGTTGCTAAAAATTCACACAGGAATTTAGGGTGGCAAATTTCCAAACATCAAATGGTTGCCTTGAGAAACTTGAACTGCCACACAAAATCTTCCATAAAATCTTTGTGTGGTGAATCCAATGAAGTTCCAGTAGACATTGTGGAAGTCTTCACCTAGACTTTGCCAGAGGTGTCTTAGATGGTGACATCTTTAACATTGACAAGCATGGACTCTTTCAAAGCAATGCCTGAGAGGATCTCTTTCTCAGAAAGAGTGACAAATGTAAGAGTGGAAAACTTTGCAAAGAACCTTTCACAGTTCTGCACTAGCTCAACTGGAGAGAAACCAAAACCCTTGGTTATTGGCAAAGCCATAGTCATTAAAGAACCTGAAACCTGAAGACCTCCCTGTCACTAGGAGATTAAAAGCATATGGATGACTAGAGCCCTATTTGAGGAGTAGGTAAGGTGTACAGAGCAAGAAATGAAGAAGAAACAGTCTATTCTACTGTCAGTAGACAACTGTCCTAGCTACCCGCAAATGAATCACCTCACAAATGTGACGTTGAAATTTCTGCCTCTAAACATGACCTCAAACTCTGAGGATCAACATGATCCAACCTCTTAACTAAGATGTCATCAAAACATTTAAAATACACTACTGAGCACATATCCTGCAGTGGGTCAGTACTAAAACACAAATCTGTAGTCTGTCTGTGGAAGCAACTTCATCTGCTTTGCTTGTTATCCTCTGGATCAGTTCTGCTTAGAATGAAGTTCAGCCAGAAACAATAAAGAAGTGTTTCAACAAAATTGGATTTGTCACAATCCAAGAACATGATGTTTAGGTCCCATCAGACAGTCCATCTCCCATGGAAGAATTTGAAGAAGTAGAATTTGAAGGGTTTTTTGCAATGGACAATGAAGTGGCAACCTGTCATGAACCTGACCCGGACGCAGTTTTCCAAGTGATAATTGACTAAGGTATAGACCAGCATAAAAGTGCATGAAGCAGCTGATGAAGTGCAAGAAGCAAGTAAGGATGACACAGAAATTGCAGACTCTAAAAGAAGAGGATATCTGGCATCTGATAATGCAGTTGAAGTCATTTGCTGTGGAAAAATACCTAGGTACGATGAGTGGTATAGCCAGTGTTGAGAGTGCTTTCCACTTACATTTGTAATAAGAATAAGAAACAGACCAGTTTGACTCATTTTTTGGAAAGAATGATTAAACCACAAGAAAACAGTGAATGTATTGATTCTGTATAGTACTGTATGATTTTACTGAGTTTTGTGTATGTTTTGTATTATACTCTCTAATAAAAGCTGTACAAGAAAGTAAAATACATAGACATATCAGTACAATAGGCGTAGTTCCTTAATGTTGACCACCTCTGTATGTTGACTAGTTTGTTATAGTCCCTTGGGTGGTCAACTGTGTGTATGTGTGCATGTGTGTATATAAAAGATAAGACAAATATGACAAAAATGTTAATTGTTGAATTGAGGGGTTATGCATATAATAATTTTATTCCTTTAACTTTTTTTTGGTGGTTTTATAACTTTTTTTGATGTATTTGACAATCACCAGTTCTCATCTACATTGACTATAGATTTTTGAATGTGGTAACAGGTATATAGGTAACCAAAGTATAGAGCTTGTTTGGTGAATCTTCATCTTCATTACATTTTCTGGACAACTGCACATGGGTACAGTGTGGGACATTCCTTCTGCCATTGGCCCAGACAGCTTTGTTGAAGCTTGGTATCAGTGTACATATCTAGAGTCCCCGTCTCTTTCATAGCAAATTTCTGATCTCTGAGTGCCTGAGGGGCACGCTTCTTGATGCCCACTCCATGGATGTACTTGTGAATGTTGGTATGTTCTCAGGTCACCACCTTGTTGATGACAGAATGGCCCTTCTTCTTGCCCCATTGCAGGAGCCATTGTACTGGGCCCAAGTTGGAAAGAAAGAGCATGAGGGACTGTGTCTATTCTCTTAATTTATGAAGTTATAAAGAGTCAGGAAAAAAATCAACCTTTAAGTAATTTCTATTAGTTCTTATTGTTTCCTTTGGATGACCAGGGAACTAGTTTCATTCCTTTATCTTGTGATACTCCTTTAAATATTGGAAGACATCTTGCACAAATGAGGCACTTGCCAATTGGAGAAGGTACAAACAACTGGAAACTCATTGCCCTGGACATTCTTTTGGCTAACCAGCCTGGTTCCCTATCTATGGCTCATTTAGTGAGAGTTTAGATCATCTAATAGTCTTGACACATCAGGTGTCCCAAAGAACTTCTCTGTCAAAATGCGGGGCAATGGAACTTTTGATGAATGTGATGGGGAAGGAGCTACACAGGATGGGCAATAGCTTATTATACAAATGGACAGAACCCAGGGACTTCATGGAAACGTAGCAATTAGTAGCTGTAGTAGTCAACTGCATGGATTTTTAAGTCACTCTGCCTGAGGCTATAGTTCCCAGATCCTTCCTCATCAGCTTTGTGATGTTGGGCAAATTACTAACTTCTCTGTACCTCAGATGAAAACTGGAAGATAGAACCAGAATCTATCTTCTTTGACTACTGTGCAAAATTAACAAATTGAGACACGTAAAGTACTTAAACAACTGTCTAATACCAACAGCTCTCACTAAATGTTAGCCATTATTATTATTGTTGTTATTTCATTCTCAATTTATGTGGAGCTTTTAAGTTCTTTTGCCATTCAATTAATTAATACAACAAATCATTATTGAGTACCCACTATCATATATATATGTGGTGACAGAGGTCCAGAGAGAAATGAGAATTTGTTATGCCCTGAAGGAAGTTATAGACAGTAAACAAGACTCTACACCAGTGACATCCAGACCTGAGGAAATGGAGAGGAAGGACCTCCATTAAGGACAAGTTCACTAGTCTCAACGGTCCCTTTCTGAGGGTTGAAGAGCTCCTGGCCATTGTTGAAAATGGGGTATTAAAGTCTCTCTCCCTTCAAATCCTTTGATATTTGCTTTATATATTGCAGTGATTTGATGTTGGGTACGAACATATATAGCTACAGTTGTTATCTTTCTTCTCTTGACAAAATGAACCCTTCATCAGTATTTAATGGCCTTCTTTGTCTTTCTGTACTTTTTTTTTTTTTTTAATGAGACAGGGTCTCACTCTGTTGGCCAAGCTAGAGTGCAGTGGTGGTGTCATAGTTCACTGCAACCTCAAATCCTGGGCTCCAGCAGTCTTCCTTCTGCCCTAGCCTCTACAGCAGCTGGGACTACAGGTACCTGCCCTCATGCCTGGCTAATCTTCTCTTTTTTGTAGTGACTCTTTTTTAAAAATTTTTTTTCACTAGTACTTTTATTTTTTATTTTTTAAAATTTTTGGAGACACAGAGTCTTACTTTATTGTCCTCGGTAGAGTGTGGTGGCATCACACAGCTCACAGTAACCTCCAACTCCTGAGCTTAAGTGATTCTCTTGCCCCAGCCTCCCCAGTATCTGGGACTACAGGTGCCTACCACAGTGCCCAGCTATTTTTTGTTGCAGTTCAGCTAGGGCCAGGTTTGAACCTGCCACCCTTGGTATATGGGGCCAGTGCCCTACTCACTGAGCCATGGGTGCCACCCAAGTGACTCTTTCTTACTATGTTGCCCAGGCTGTTTGCACACACTTTGTGTCAAGTAAGCCTCCTCGGTCTCCCAAAGGATTACAGGCATGAGCCACTGTGCCTGGCTGCTTTTTTCAGTTTTTGGTTTAAAGTCTATTTTGCCTAATATGAACATAGCTACTTTTGCTCTTTTTTGGTTTCCATTTGTATGGAATATCTTTTTCTATCCCTTCATTTTCAGTCTATGTGTGTTCTTAACAGTGAAGTGATTCTCATGTAGGCAGCATATGCATTAGTAGTACATTATATTTATTTATTAATTTCAGATTAATATTAATATATGAAGGTACAAGTGATTAAGTTACATTGTCTGCATTTTTTAGGTAAAGTTCAGGCTGTAGTTGTGACTTTCACCCAGGGAGTGTGCTGTGTACCCTTACATTGTGCCCCTTAGGTGAGAGCACTCCAGTTGTCCTCCCTCCTCCCCCTCCTTCATTGTCTCTTATTTTTTTAGCTACTCAGTATCTTTTCATTGAAGAATTTAATCTATTTATATTCAAAGTAATTATTGAAAGGTATTTCAAAATTCTCAAAAGAGTAGATTTTAAATGTTCTCACTAAAGAAAAAATGAGGTGAGGTGATAGATAATGTTAATTACCTTGATTTAATCTTTTTGCAATATATATACATATATATATATAAAACATCACATTACACCCCATAAATATATAATTATTTATTTATTTATTTATTTTGAGACAGAGTCTCACTGTGTCATCCTGGGTAGAGTGCTGTGTCATCACAGTTCATAGCAACCTCAAACTCTTGTGCTTAAGTGATTCTCTTGCCTCAGCCTCCCAGGTAGCTGGGACTACAGGTGCCCACCACAATGTCTGGTTATTTTTTTGTTGCAATTGTCATTGTTGTTTGGCAAGTCCGGGTTAGGCTTGAACCCACCAGCTCTGATGTATGTGGCTAGTGCCCCAGCTGCTGAGCTACAGGCACTGAGCCAGTATAATTATTATTATATTATTGTGGGGAAAAAAGAATTGTTGTGGGAGAAAAAGAACTCCTGGATCCAGAACACTCTGTGCTTCCCTTAGAAAATAATAAAGATCCCTTCAAACTTATGATGGCATGAAGAGAGGACCTATTTTGATGTTTTCTTTGAAGAATAAGAAAATTCATTTCAATCTTATTTATCTGATAAAATTTAAAGGATAAGAATATAATTCACGTTTGGTTTTTCAAGTTCCCATATTTTACCAATTAACTTTAAAGGTAAATAAAATCATGACTATTCACAAGAAACAGATAAAAGCAAAATTAATGTGAGCCAAGGCACATCAAGTTAAGTCTGGTGTAAATAAGGGAACACTTAAGAGAAATGTGTTTAGTTTTGCAAAACATTGTCCTTCTGACAAGTGTTCAAAGTCTGTATGTGAGTGAGCTTAAATCACTGGTAACACTAGCAATAAAACATGTTTGAACTTCTAGTTGTCTCATATATTTTTAATGGTTACTATTTTTGTTTTTTGGCCCTCTAAGGGGAGCTAAGTGAATGAGATAAAATAATTTTAATAAGAAAAAGATTTGAGGGTCTCTGAGATACACTAAGAATGTATATTCCTATTAGTTCAGTAGAGTCCCATCTTCACCTATAATAAAGCAAAAAGAGTGGGATGGTTGTATGGAGTAGGCAAAGGGGCTGCAAAGCCACATGTTAGGATTTGTTTCATGGCTTTGACTTTCTGCTAAGTGTCCAAGCCAATTTTCTGCACTAGTTGGTAGTTGTTTCTGTTCATTTGTGCCTTCACCAGCTGGAGCTTCTCCTTTAGGCTAGATGCCTTCCAGCATTTAGATTGTCACAAGGAGTCCTGTAAGGTTATCCAGTTGTTTCTTTTTTTCGTAAGTAAAAATATCTGAACCGAGCCTAGTAGCAGTTGCATAAACATGCTGGAAATACAGGCACAAATTAACTTACTTAATGTGGTTTTATCCTTTAAGGATAATAGATAGTGTACGTTTTTTAACCTTCTTATTCCAAAGATGCTAATGCCTTTTTAAAACTGAATTTTCTAAAAGGATATTAGCTAAATAAAAGGTCAAATGAAGTCTTTTAATTTAAGGTTCCTGAGAGTTCCTGTACATAAGTCACTTTTGTAGCAATTTAACTGGTGACTGTGTACAATTTGCTTTCATTTCTTGCCTTTGACCCTGAAGATAACAGTTTTATGGGCAACTCATAAATATTCTTTAGATCATGTGAGGTCATAGTCTGTAGACCTTGTGTTTTATGTGTTTGAATGTTTAGGAACAGGGAATCATTTTATGTTGTTATGACTCTCATTCTTGCCAAATTGGAAGGAACATCTTCACATAAAAATGCAGTATATTTTAATAGTCAGCTAAAAAGCTGTATCTTATCTCTAACTCCCTGGTTGTGCATTGTGAATATTTTCAGCATTTGGGTGGCAGAGTCACGAAGCAACTAAAGTTTAAGGGATGGGGTACAGCAAGGGATCTATTCTGCACCTAGGAACTTCAGTGTTTTGTAAATGAATATGTAGAAAATGAAAATTCTCTATCATGAACCATTGTGATGGTAGACATTGCCCAAATTGCATTCACTAGTAAGATCATTAGCTGACGTCTGTTTGTCAACATCTAGAAAATAATGTTCTCTGAAGGAATGGAGTAGACTATAGTTCAGTTGTTGTTCTTGTCCTATTAATTCATTTAGCTAATAATCATTGACTATTCTTTGAGTCCCGTGCACTTTTCAGCTTATTTTGTTCCTTTATCCATTTACATAGGCTGCTGTTTCTCTTCCTTACCTTTCTAGTCCTTGCTCATTCTGAAAATTCAATTTAAGCGTTACCTCCTCAAGGGACTCTCTTTGACTCTTTCTGTGTGAATTATGCAGCCTTCCCCAGGCTTCCCTGGAGCTCCATGCATCCCTCTAACATAGCTCTATATCATAATTGTTCATTTTGTTGTAGCTGTAGCTCCAAATCTCAGTAGACTGTAAGATTTCTGAGGTAGAGTCTGTGTCACATTCATGTTTGTGCTCCTAGCACTTGACACATGCTAGAAGCCCAGGGAATTGGCGAGTGAATGAAAGCATGTGTTCTGCTGTCTCCACCCTTGAGTAAGTCTGAAGAAAGATGAACTAGATTTGAGATTTTATTGCATAATTAAATTACACTGTCAAAATAATTTTTAGAGCTGAAAGGAAATTCAGAGATCAGCTACAGGAAATTGAGGCCTAGAGAGGTGAAGAGAGTTGGCCAAGGTCATACAGCTGCTTAGTGGCAACTGGGATGGAAGCCCAGGTCTCTTTCTGGCCAGTCCTAGCCCATATATGGAGAAGCTGGCTTCTTATTTCCTCTTAATAAATATTTTTAAATCTCAGCAAAAGGAATCAGCAATCTAACAATGTTAATGAGAAGATAGCAAATTAAAACTACTTAGAGGAATGACTTTAACAGCACTTATTCAGGGCTGTTTGGGAATGCAGACAAGGGGGCAACTGAGATGGGCTTCTGGCTGATTTTTTCTGGGAGGACCATTTGTCTTCAAACCAGTATTTTTTGATGGAACTTCGAGGATGGTAGATTTCCAAACCTCACATTAAGTTGATAAGAACTAATCAATGTATTTCTGTCCCTTAGTTTATTAAACAGGTGATCCAAAATGTTCCTCCCCTTTAATATTAAATATTAACATTATTATGGATAATGTTGTAAGTAGATTATTTCTGCTTTCTACCTTTTGAGTTCAGAAATCTATTAAGCCTTTTTCTAGAACAGGTTCCATGAAGAAAAAGCACACTGATGTTTGGATGTGCCTTGAACTTGAAATGGTATTAAGCATAGGGAAGTCTTTGTGAATATTTGGCAGAAAATTGGCAAATTGGTATCACCAATCCAGAATTGGCCTGAATACTTGTTTTTCTTGGCAAGCTGAGTGTTTCAAAATTTCAAAAATTGTCAACTTTTAAAAATTAGGGGATTTCATGTCTGGATTTTTGCCTTCTCTTAGGGAAAATTCAGTAACATTAGATGTACTTCCATGTTAGTTACCTATGGTTTCCATAACAAATTACCACAAAGTGGGTGACTAAAGCAACAGAAATTTATTCTCTTGTAGTTTGTAGTTCTAGAGGCCAAAAGTCAGAAATCTAGGTATTGGCAGAGCTGTGCTCGCTCTAACACCTTGGTGTGAGAATTCTTCTTTGCCTTTTCCTGCACTGATGGTTGCAGAGATTCCTTGGCTGTAGTCGCATTAGCAGAGTGACATGCTTATTAACATGCTGACATTAAATCCTAAAGTATTAATAGATTTCAACTATTAAATCTGATTTTTATGACTTTATTCTGATTCTTTATATTTTTCTGAATTTGTAAGGACACCTTAAATAGAAAGTTCAAATGAGTAAGAGTAATAAAATTTTAGATTTTTAAAATAAAGATAGCCATCTTATACATCTATATCTTCAGATAGCCATCTTGAGATATAAATATAGATAGCCATCTATATCTCTCTATATATATCTATAAAGATAGCCATCTTGAGATATATGTAAATATCTTATATATCTATCTTGAGATATATATAAATCTGATTTTTATGACTTTATACTGATTCTTTATATTTTTTCTAAATCTGTAAGGGCACCCTAAACTTAAAGTTCAAATGAGCAAGAGTAATAAAATTTTAGATTTTTAAAATAAAGCTAGCCATCTTGAGATATAGATAGCCATGTATATAGATATATAGACATATATCTATAAAGGTAGCCATCTTGATATATATATATTCAGAGTGCCAGAAGATAAAAGAATGCAATCAAGAATTCTATATCCAGCAAAACTATCCTATAAAAATGAAGGAGAATAATAGCCACTTTTGAAGAGAGTTTGGCAGTTTTTATGGAGATAAACAAAGTCTTAGTGTATAATTAAGCATTGTGTCCCTTGATATTTACTCAACTTTTATGGCTATATAAAAATCTGTGTGTGAATGTTTAGAGTAACTTTACTCATAATAGCTCCAAACTGGAAACAACCAAGGTACCCTTAAATAGGTGAACAGATAAACAAACTGTAGGACATACGTACTATAGACTTTATTCAATGATATAAAGAAATGAGTTAGAAGCCACAAAAAGATGTGGATGAACTCCAATGCATATTGCTAAGTGAAAGAAGCCAGTCTGAAAAGACTATATACTATATGATTCCAATTATATTACATTCTGGAAAAAGCAAAACTATAGAGACAGTAAACAGTCAGTGGTTACCAAGGGTTTGGGGGAGGAGGAGGGATGAATAAGGGAAGCACAGGGAATTTTCAGGGTGATACCATAATGGGAGATGAATGACATTAGACATTTGTTACAACCCATAGGGCTTTTATAGTTGAACAGTAAACTTTAATGTCTGCAAGTTTGAAAGCATTTAGGAGGTCAGGGGGCCCAGTAAAGGAATGTTGACTTTGACAAGAGAATCTAACTGTGTTACAAATGTACAAAATGATCTCAGGGAAAGGGACAGAGGAAGAAGGTGCTAACTAAGTAACTTTGGAAATGAGGGGAATTTTTAAGATTAAGAAAGGCAAAGGGAGCTGCACATGAGTACAAACAGGAGCATGTACTATGACATGGGGCAAGTCAGCACTTAGGGGCTGCTGTCTGTGTATGCTTGAGTGAGGGCAAGCATTCTGACATAGGGCAAGTGAGCACATGGGGGCTGCTGTCTGTGTATACTGGAGTGAGAGCATACACTGTGACATGGGGCAAGTGAGAACACAGGGGCTACTGTCCATGTATACTGGAGTGAGGGCATGCAGTCTGACATGGGGCAAGTCAGCACACAGGGGCTGCTGTTCGTGTATACTAGAGTGAGAGCATGCACTCTGACCTGGGGCAAGTGAGCACACGGGGGCTACTGTCCTTGTCTACTGGAGTGAGAATTTACATGAAGAGATGGTGGATGGTGGGAATCACATTCCTCAGTGTTGTGCTGGGAATTTACCACTAAGCAAGTGCAGGAAGCTAGAATGATCCATGTGGTGATGGATTAGGCATCAGTGTGAACTCTTGCTAACTTAATATAAATCCATGTATATGCCAAGGTTAGAATATTCTGTATACTTCCTTGCTCCCTTAGCTGAGAGGGCCTAGAAGCAACATCACAGGAGCAGTGAGCACCCCTAGCACTCAGATCTTGGTTTCTAATACCATTCTCCATTAAAAGGAACCAGGGCTCCTTGGAGAAATGGCTGATTCTAGGATGAGAACAGTTAAGATACAAGAAGAACAAGAGGTAAGGAGGTGCTAAAAACAAAAACAAAAGTGGAAAAACGAATTTACCTTGATAGAGTAGACAGAGGGACATAGGAGCCAACAGAAAGAGGTCCATTTGACCATTTGTCAAAGCAGGAACAATTTACACACCAAATAAATAAAATAGCATTGGACTGTGACCCAGAGTATGAAAGTGAATTTATACAGATGTAAATAAGTAAATGGAGAGAAGAAAGGACTATCCCTTGCAGAAGACTTACAAATAATGTATGTGGATACTCTGCCCTCAAGGAGGGGAAGCATAAATGCCCACTCCTTAAATATGGACTGCTAACACAACTTTCTTCCAGAGAATATATCATGGAAAAGCGGGTGGGGAAAGGAGTAATTTAATGGAAAAGCCTGAGAACTCTACTTCAGCCAGATCAAGGTCAGTATCAACAGGGATAAGTCATGTGGATAGTCTGTACCCTTGACATGATGTGATGAGAATGTCACTTTTCTTCTGTGGTCTTCCTCCCCCCAATCCATAAACCCAGTCTAATCATGAGAAAAATATCAGACAAATTCCAAAAGAGGGGAAATCAAAGATCCCCAAGCAATACATTAAAAAACTGTCAAAGTCATGAAAAACAAGGAAAGGCTGAGCCAAGGAGAGCTGAGCCAAAGCTGACTTATGTTTGAGCCAAAGTCACAGCCAAGAGGAACCTACGCAGACATGAGGACTAAATATATTATGGCTCCTGGATGAGATCCTGGAACAGGAGAAGAACATTAGGTAACAACTAAAGAAAAGTGAATAATTTATGTTTTAGTTAATAGTGTATCAATACTGGTTCATTAATTGGAACAAATAATAATAAGATATTAATAATGGAGAAACTGTGTCTAGGACGTCTGAGAACCCTGCTGTCCTCTTAATTTTTCTATAAATGTGACACTGTTCTAAAAGATAAAACCCCTCATTTTCTAAAAAAAGGGGATAAATTAAGACATTTTCAAATAAGCAGAAATTGAAAGAATTCATTTTTATCAGACCTATCTTAGAAAAAATTACTAAAGGGAGACCTTTAGACTGACATGAAAGGATATTGGACAGTTCCTTGATGCCAAATGAGCAAATAAATATAAAGCACTGTAAAGGTGACTACACAGGACAGTGTAAATGTATTTTGTTCAAATTCTTTTCTTCTATTATCTGATTTAAAAGATAACTGCATAAGATAGTAACTATAAAACCATGCGGATGGGCTTGTAATGTATAAAGATGTAGTTTGTACCTGGACAATCATATCCCAAAGGAGGAGAGGAACGGAGCTATATGGGAGCTGAGGGTTGTGTACCAGTGAAATTAAGTTTGTGTTAATCCAAAGTAGGTTGTTTTCAGGTAAGATGTTAATTTTAATCCCCCAGGTGACTGATACGAAAGAAAAAACTTAAAAATATATAGTAAAATAAACAAGGGAATTAAAATGGTACAGTAGAAAATAACTATTTAATCACAAAGAAGCTAGTAATAGAGGATAAAGGAACAAAAAAAGGTACATAGATATAAAAAAGAAGTAGCAAAATCACAGACAGGAATCCTCCCTTATCAGTAATTAATTACACTGATCATAGTTGGTTAAACATGCCAATTTGATGGCAGAGATTCCAGAATGGATAGAGACACTACATAGTCACAGTGAAAGATGAGGCTGGACCTTCACCTCATGTATGTAACATAGACAAAAATGAACCCAAAGTGGATCACTAAAAAGGCACAAACAACAAAAGAAAAAACAATGAACAGCAAGGAATTCATCAAAGTTAAAAAGCTTTTATACTTCAAAGAATATCATCAGGAAAGTGAAAAGAAAAACCACAACCAGGGAGAAAATATTTGCAAATCATGATCTGATAAGAACAACAACAAAATTAATTTAAAAGGACTTGAATAGACATTTCTCCCAAGATACACAAATGCGTAATAAGTACATGAAACATGCTGACTATCGTTAGTCATTAGGGAGATGCAAATCAAAATCCCTGTGAAATGCTGCTTTACACCCAGTGGCATGGCTAAAAAAAGATAGACATTGGCAAGTGTTATTGAGGTTGTGGAGAAACCAGAGCCCTCACTGGGATTTCAACGTGATGCAGCCACTTTTAAAAACTTCATCGTTTCCTCAAAATGTTAAACAGAATTAACATAGGACCAGCAATTGTACTCTTAGGTATATGACTAAGAGTAATAAAAACATATGTCTACACAAACACTTGCATATGAATGTTGATAGTAACATTATTCATATTGGTCAAACAGTAGAAACAGTCCAAGTGTCTGTCAGCTGATGAATAGATAAACAAAATGTGTTATGTTCATACAATAGAGTGTTTTTGGTGATAAAAAGTAATGATCCATGTATGACATGGGTGAACCTTGAAAACATGCTAAATAAAAGAAGATAGGAAGAAAAGATGACATATTATATGATTCCATTTATATCAACATGTCCCAAACAGGTAATCCATACAGATAGAAAGTAGATTAGTGGGTGCTAGGGCTTCAGGTGAGGGTGTAAGAGAGTGTTGTGACCAGTAATTTGGAGTGATGAAAATGTACTTATTAGATAGTGATGATGGACGTTTTAGAATATACTAAAACCCACTGAATCATACATTTTAATAGGGTAAATTTTATACTATGTGAATTCTGTCTCAGTAAAGCTTTTTAAAAAATTCAATGAGGCTGGCAGTGCCTGTGGCTCAAAGTAGTAGGGGGCTGGCCCCATATACTGGAGGTGGTGGGTTCAAACCTGGCCCTGGCCAAAAACTGCAAAAAAAAAAAAAAAAGAAAATTCAGTATGGCCAGATACCGTGGCTCATTTCCATAATCCTAGCATTTTAGGAGGCTGAGATGGGACGATCACTTAAGGCCAGGCGTTCCCAAGCAGCCTCAGCAAGAGCGAGACCCCATCTCTACAAAACATAGAAAAATTCCCTGGGCATGATGGCACGGAGGTGTAGTCCTAGATACTCAGGAGGCTGAAATAGGAGGATCACTGGAGCCCAGGAGTTTGAGCTTGTTGTGAGCTATAATGATGCCACTGTACACCAGCCCAGGAGACAGAGCAAGACCTTGTCTCAAAAGAGAAAAAAGAAATTTTATCAATGATACATTTATGAAGAAAACAAAAGCCAATATTTTATGCATAAATATCTTTCAATTTGAAATGTCCGTTTCAAACATATCTTGGCATGGTCTCACTATTGATTTTTTGTCTAGTTTTTGAGGTATCAAGTAAAAAATGAAATCATTGGAAGATATGAAACAAATGCTATCAAGGAATCAAAGTTTTCCAATGTATCTTTTAAAAAACCTATCAATGCTTTTCTGAGTCTCCCCACTCTATCTTGCTTTATATCCGATCTCTTCACTTTCTAAGCACATTTACTTATATTTGTGAGGCCCCTGTTCTGTTTCCTATCTGCATATGAACAGCTAAGTCTTGACAAGCAAATTTTTCAGGCTAAGTGACCTTTCCTACACCACCCCATCCTCATAATCCTCAGGCCCCTTAGAAATTTCTACTGTCCTAATTCAGCAGTGTCTGTACAGAAGAGTTTGTAAGTTGACAATGGGTGGAGAGTAGCTTGAAGAGATGCCAGAGGCACTTGATGGGAAGCGACTTTCCTAAGGATTTTTGTGTGTGTGTGTATGTGCTGTAGGAAGTGTCTTTGTGATGATGTGCTAACATGAGACTTGCATGATTAAGTGAACTTAAAGAATAGTTTAGGTTGAAAAGACCTATAAAGGTTTTACTCTTCTCACACTCATTCTGGCAAATTGTATAGAAATTAAAGGAGTTCTAATAAACATTAAACACTTTCAAGGAAAATAGTTTTTTTTAAACTAAATAGAAGACAATTTCATAGTTTTACAAGAATATATCATTTGAATGCTGCTATCTGTTATGGTTCAAAGAAAATTTCAAAATGTCCCACTTGATTTTTTAAAGAGAATTATACTTGTAGAACATGGAATATCAACTTTCCAAATGCTTGGAAATACCTACTGGGGTTTCCAGAAAGGAAAGGAATGTAATCTCTTACGATCACACACAGAAGGTGAATAAACAACTGAAGGAGGCCTGAAGAATTGTGAATTCTGAAAGGCCAAGATCCCTGGATGATGATTACTACCACTGGAGGTGCACCTGCAGGTGAAGAGAGAAAGCTGAGGTCAAGTCCTCCCATCCTGGACCACAATCGGACTTTCTGGCATGACAAAGCTTGGAATTAAATTTACATGGGACCACACAAATGTGGAAAGTTGTATTCTAGCATGCTTTTTATTTTTTTTTAAACAAGCTCATCAAATTTGGAGAAAAAGCCTCTGTACTTTAAGCTATCAGTCTTGCTGCCAAATATGATGCATCTTGTTTAACTTGGCGGGGGAAGATGGCATATGAACTTCTAGAATTATCCCAAGAAGGTCTTCATCTGATCTGAGGAAGAATATTCTACACTCTGAGCGGATTTATATGCATACTGACTAACATTACACATTTAATTAATTTATTTATTTACAGTTGGAGATTCATTGAGGGTACAAGAAACCAGGTTACACTGATTGCATTTGTTTGGTAAAGTCCCTCTCACAATTGTGTCTTTCCCCCAAAAGGTGTGTCACACCAAGACTCCCCCTTCCCTCTCTCTGTTCTTTCTTTCCCCCAGCTTAACACATTTTATGTTACATGTTGATGATCATGATAGTATTTGTGTAAAGTGCGGAATTTACCCAAAATTTTTACAGACAGAAACTTAATCCACAAAACCAACCTGTGAGGTATTTGGAGAAGGTCCTTTTATCTTCTTTTTACACTTGAGAAAATTAAGACTCAGAGGAACTGGACACTCTGCTTGTAATTAACCATGTCTCTTGACTTT